>VXBI01009809.1:525053-580791 GCA_013397375.1 Toxostoma redivivum
TTTATTTTTTTATTTTTTATTTTTTTTTTAGATTTTTAAAATAACTAGCAGACATGAATCACTGGCTGATGCATCTCTAATGGCCCATTGTGGCAGTGAATAATTGGTAGTTGTATAGACTACAGAAAATTGTATCCCAAATAGTTGTCTCATTGAAAAGAGACAGCTGGTACACAGACTAGCTATCCTGAATTTTGCAGGATGGAGATTGCAGGATTAAAAGTCCCTTGTTTTTGCAGCAATCAGTTAAAAGTTCCAGACAGATTTCCCTACTGAATATATCCAGATATTTGACAAAAAGGTGACTCTGTACATACTAGTTATCAAATGAAGATCAGCATTGCAGTCATATCAGGATGGAAGAAACAAAGTTATAGATGACATTTCTGGCACAAGCAGCTGCTTATTAGGATTAAACTTTCCATATAAATAAATATATTTACTACCTTGATAATATCTTCCCTTTAATTCAGGACTGGTTTACAAGACTACACCAAATCCTCTCACAAGAACATTTTGAAAAGAAATCCTGAAAACTGATCATTTGATAACATAAATGCACAGGCACTGACACAATGCTAGTAAGATTATAACACATCCCCCTCCACAAGAGGAAAAAAAGCAGCTTAACTTTACCTTTAAGCAAAATGAAATGGTAGTCTGTTCATCCCACTGTGTTGTGGCTCAGCTGGAGTCTGCTTGTGGGCTGTGGATGAATTTTCTACTAAATGAGAAAAGAATTCTTCTGATTAATATGTTAATTTGAGAAATATAATGAAATATATTAGTACAGTCTTTATCTGTTGATGAGGTGTAGCTATGGGAATATGATAATCATGTTTTGTTCCTCAGTTTAACATCTTATAAAAGTATTCTTAGATCAGGTATAGATGTTCACCTCAACTCAGCATGACTTATCATCCTGGCAAAGAAGTATCTGAACTAGTGGAGTTTTCTGATGTCTATGTTTTGTAGGTTGTATACTTGGAGAAAGGCCCTATGGAAACATTTTCTCAAACAGCACTTTCCCCCCACTCTACTGTTCGTATTTAACAAAATATCCTTGGTATTTATTTGGGAAAAAAAATTCGTCTTAGAAAAGAAATACTAGTTTCTTTTTTGAGCTTTAAAAATTTGTTCCAGCAGACAATGCTGTAGATTAGATCATAAAACTGAAGAAAAAAACCAGCCAAACAATTTAGACCTGATTAGATTCCTAAAAATGGGAAACCTTGCATAGTTTGCAACATTTACAGATGAAGAATAAGCTAATAGAATGAAAAAGGTGATTCTGATTGGGATTTGGTAATGTAGTATATAATATCTGGGACTACAAACTGATACTTGTCAGTTATTTGTGTGCTGCAAGGTTGATACACACATTCACATAAACTTTAACCAAGCCATTACAGCTTTTCAATAGGAGGGTAATTTTGATGGAATGAAAAAGCTTTGATGTTTTATTGAAAACAGCACTGTTTTGAAATAGCTTTTCCTGATGATCAAGCAAACAAAATTAACATCAAACATACTTCTATGGTAAGCTTTTCTTTCTGCCCCATGATGTGTATAGCTATAAGCACATATATTCACAGCATTCTAAAATTTGAATTTAAAATACAAACTCGCCATTCAAGACTGTGGAAAAGAGCATTTGATAACCATGATCCTCATGGGGAACCCTTGTTCACACTGACAAGAGATTTTCAACTGTACCAAGAAAATCAGTCATTCTACAGTCTGATAGCTGGCTAAATAACTTATGTTGATCTTTTTGCCTCAGGAAAGTTTCTAGTAAATTAATGGGGGGTTTAAGTGCCCTTATGAATTTCATTAGGGTTTCATGATTGTTGCTAACACCAGATAAGCATAGGACACTGAGGCCACGGCTTCACAGGCATCTTTGTGCTGTCGTATCAGCCATCCAAGTTGCGTTACATCAGTGAGATTTTGTAAAAAGTGGTTTGAAGAGATTTATATCACATTTATGATGCATGTAGAAAAAAGGGGTTATTTATTGCACTGTAGTGTTTCTTAATCTACCATGGACCTTCTTGGCAAAATGGTCTTTTGACAAAAAGGTTTGAGCATATTTTAAGTAGCAAATTATGTTTATCTTTTATGGATACAATGTGTAGTGTAGTTGCAGCACTTTTCCTGCTGTTCTATTGGTTTGGCTACTGTAAGCCAGTGAACCACTATCAGAATTAGCCTCTCAGCTTTGGATTAGGACTCGAGACAGTCAGTAACTGACACACCTCTGCTTTAGTTGGAGCTGTGCCTGTGAAAAGATTTCCACTGGGTAAAATCACAAAAAGTTAATCTGTTCCCTCTTGCAGTAGCAGACAAGGGGGTCTATTTGGTGTGTTTGATCTGTTCCAAAAATAACTAGCCATTTTCTTTATCACAGGGTAAAACTCAGTTGTGAAAATAGGAAGTAACCAAATTTTACCATAGAACATTTATAATGAAAATGTGCAATCAAAGGAAGCATTTGGCAGACTTAAAAGTGTGTGAGGAAAGATAAATTAAAATAATTTAATGCCGTATTATAAGATTTATGGAAGAATATCAGTATTACTCTCTTACACGTCTTTCCAGTTTTTCTTTTTCACTCAATGTCACTTTGGATATTGGCTTATGCAACAATTATGTCTTGCCTTTTCATGTGTTCTTACTCTCCACAGTCTATAAAGGATGGCACACAGTCTTGTATCATTACTGCTCTCTTGTCCCACTCCAATCATTTTAATTCCCACTGTATTTTTCTTCAAGACCTCAACTGTGACAAACTAGACCATGAAGATGGACCTGCCGAAAGAAGAAAATCATGCTGCACTTATTCTCCTGCTCTGTTCAGCAGAGAGAAGCAGAAGACCTGCAGAGTTCATCCCAAACACACCTTACAATTGCAAAAATGAGAATCCTGTCAGGCAAAATTTTTTCAAATTACTGAAGAATTGTCACTAGCACAGCTGGAAAACAACAAAGTGTGCTGCTTTTCCATTAGAATCTTTATTTTTAGTTTAGTTCTAAATCCAAGGACTTTGGAATAATCATTCCAGTGAAGTGTATAGATTGAGAGACATTGCATTTCTGAGGCATTCACTCTATAGATTTAATATATTTGTGTTTAAGAAGAATTTATTTACTTTGAAAAACAGAAGTTTAAATTGGAAATAAGATTTGATTTTTTTTTTAATTTAACAAAATAAGAGCTGTTTCTACAAACAGTAGTAGCTTCAAAGAGCTTTAAACTCAAGCAAGACAATACTAAGTAAAGAAATATATAGAAAGAGCAGAACACAATCTCCCACTAGCACCACATTCTATGGAGTTAACCAGAAGGTGGTTGAGGGAAATATATGGAGTTCTCAGGCTCCTTTGCATGCTTTTTTCCTCCCAAAATTCATTTCCCATGTCAGTGAAAACACATACTCCTTATTCAGTACATCGTATACCTTCATGGAACTTGTGGAGGGAAACCTGATGTGGTTATGTACTCTGATACACACACTAAAGCAAAGAATTGTCATCATAACAAATCAGTTTCAAGTGGAGGAAGTCTTGTTGCAATCCAGGCTTACTTTTAAAATATGTCTAGGAGGTATTAAAATCAAAGAATCCATCAAGACACTGATTTTACCTCCTCAATCTTTCGGTGATCTAGCTGCAATAAATACATGTCTCTATTTCTTCTAAACACAGGGGTTAGCTACCTTCTCACCACTTGCAAACACGCCCTCTGCTTCACAGCTACCATATACCTTTTTCTTTGCTACTTCTGTTTTAGACCATAACTATGTTCCCTATGCCAAAACCAACTTTTTCGTTTGACTGTATCTATCAGTTCAATAAGAGCTAACATATTTCTCTGAACATATATTCATCATCACTTACTGTTTCCTGACAGATGGAGAGTGCATTGGAACTTGCATAAGAAATTGTCCCATTGCTTTGTCTTGGTAGATTATGTTCAACATATCTTTGACACATAAAGACCTATTGCTGCATGGTGAGGGTAGCAGCAGATCTGAATTACCTCCTATAAATAGGAAAGAGCTGCAATATTTCTGTCTATATAAAGATAGGGAATTTAAGATCCCTTGTACTAAGCTTAGAAAGAATTAATTCCTATACAACAAACTGTTAAATGTACACTTGCATATGTGCCTTTCTGGACCATGGCTTTTCTTGTCATTATCTTAATTAAAATGTTTGTAAACAGGCAGTGTTCTTGTGTAATGTGCCATGCAATGTGTGCTTGGGGAATATTTTTTTTAGCCAAACTAGTCTCCATAACTTTATGGGAGACACCAAGGAGATGGAGTCCTTACAAAGTAAGGGAATTTGTGAAGACTTTGCTGTAAGGAGACTGATAGTGGCTTATCTCACCTATTATACTGGAACAGGAGTTGCTGAAATAAGAAGCTGGACTGGCCCAGAGCCAGCCTGAGAGAAAGGAGACATTGTTACAGCAATCTGAGAGGAGACACTTGTCTTCTATGGAGCCACTTAGAGATAGGCAGCTTCACAATGGAGCACAAACAAGAAGATAACAAAGACAGAACAGATGCAAAATAAATGGGATTTTAGGAAGACATTTATGAGAGATGATCCAGACTATTTTTTTTTCCTTTCTTTCTTTCCTGGAAAGAGATGTTTCATATAAACAGAAACTTTATCTGGAAATATGTCAGCCTTGAAAGAAAAAAACCCAAAATAACAAACAAATTAACCCCCCCAAAAAACCAAAAAAACCTCAAACAAACAACAAAACCCCCACCTAAGCCCAGAACACTTTCTGAGAGCAGTGGGAGGAAAAATGACCAGTGAGTAATCAACAGATTTGTAGGTAGAACTCCAGGACACTGAAAGACCTTGTGGGATTCGCAGCTGCACCTATAACCTGCTGTCCCATATTGTGCAGCAGCTCTTTAACTGTGAAATGAGACTTAGGAGGCTAGCCTCCATGAACTGCTCAATATTTATACAAAATGAAACAGCTGCAGGGAGTCAGGGGAGCACAGAGGACAGAGAAGGTATCATACAGTGTCAGGTGTTAATTCATTATTGTCAAATGGTAAGATAACATTGTCCTATATTTGGGTATCAGAACCTAAATGATGTGAGAGGAGAACAGTTCGGTCATGTTACTCTCAGATGCCAATTGACAACTCTGCTTAGGGCAGACTACAAGAAACTTTAAATTAGCATAATATTGTCTCAAGTTTCAGCTTCTAAGTGGTCTGATAGTATATATCTAGAAACTAGTATATATCTAGAAACTAGTAGTAGAGGATCTTGGTAAAAAAGTCCCTGACAGAACAATGGTGAAGGCAGAGTAGCATTAAACTTGCTAACACAGTTTTGATACAAAATCAAGTGTTTAATAGTAAAAGCTATTGAATGTGTGGGGAGGGGGGAAATTAGGAAAAAGATGACTGAAATAACTTTCATGACTTTATCTTGTTAAAGCCATCCTTAGCACAAATTAATTTCAGTAAAACAGGAATGACACTTGTAAACAGAATGGACCCAGGAGTTCTGCCAAATAGAGGGATTATATAGATGTATGTCTGACACTGCTAGAAAAAAACATTTAAGCAACTAAAAGGCACCACTTTTGCTGTAACTTATCAAAAAATACTCATCTTGTTCATGCCAAATGCTCAGTTGAAGTCCAAAAGTATGATGGAGAGTCTTGTAAAATTATAATGCTTTATGTATGCAAAGTAAATAAAATATTATGCAAGAAAACACTCCTGCTAAACTTGTCTAGTAATTGTACACAGGAATTGCTGAGTTTATGAAATGTTGGCAGTAATTTTTGTTCTTTGAACAGCCACATTGTCAAAGTCATCTATTGTCATTGCTGCTAATCCCCTTGCAGCACTAACTGAACATTCAGAGTGCCCCCCTTGCATTTCCAGTTCTAACTGAAGGCTAATAAATTATGAGTTCAATATTTTTTTTTCTTTTTAACCATATAGCTTGATAAATTGTAAACAGAGAAGACAAATATAGAGTAGCACACAATTTGATTTAATTAGTATTTGGCAGAGCACACTCAGAAACATTTTTAGCTAGCACTGACTTAAGCAAATAGGCTTGATTTTATTTCATTATTGTTTTTCATTACTATTTAATGATTTACAGTTTAATTTACCCCAATTTTGACGTGCATTTTTATTAATCATCTTTATTACTTGAATATATTTGGACTCCAAAGTTGAAAACAGCATTTAAATTTTGCTTGGAATTTGCTTTTTCTTGGCAATAAACAATAAAACAAGGGCAATTCTCATCTAACTTTCTTATTTTTATATCTAATTTTATTATTTAGCCTTATAAGCTTATATATTTTATTATTTAGCCTCTTAATTTAAACAAGAGTAAAATAGCTAAAGTTACAGAGAAATCACAGTGTACCTTCCTCTTACTGTATGCTTTCAAATTTTAAGGAATTAATTTAGGAAGTATTACAGTATCTATTTTTTACATTTCCTCTTGAACATAAAAGTTATTTCACAAGTGAGTGGTGAACCTTTCTGACTTCAGATTCAGTTTAGAGAATCCCAACTTTCCCACTGCAGCCTTTCTTGCGAGAGGAAAAAGGGCTTCTAGAGTCTCTAACTCAGATTCCAGCTCTGCTTTTTCACCAATAATCAATTATGTTATAGAAAAAGAAGTGTTAGCTCCAAAGAGCTTCCAGAATAATAGACTTGAGGCAGGAAGGCAAGCAGGATTACAAGTCTGCTCTAGGATCAGTCTTGAATGCTTTGTTTTGTCATCCTCCCCCCAGCCCATCTGCTTTTTCTCAGAGAAAACGGAGGGGCTTACAGCTGGTGGAATAGAGATATACTTTGAGGGAAAATACATACATCTTGTTCTCATTTGACTAATTAATTCTTCATACAGTACCCTACTGAAATATAATTGTGTGTGAAAATTTTGAAGTGTTCCCAAGATAATCATATAATAACCTGACATAAAAGCAATAAATCACATGTAAATATTAAACCCTCCTATGGCATCATCTTCTTGGAAGGACATTTCTCCTCAGATATGGAACAGATTCAGAATAAACAAGAGACAGCTTATTTAAATCTTAAACAAAAGAACAAATAGAAACAATTCTAATACCCCTGAGCTAGATAAAGAGTCTTCATTCAGCTGTGTGAGGGCTGATCCCTGGGAGAAGTTTTCTTGGCTTCAGTAATGCTCTTTGTAAGACTGAGTGCTCAGCCACAGCAGCAGGTACTACACAACTCTGTTTAAGACCTCACTATAACCTTGTCAGAAATAAGGCATCCATAGGGATCTTGAGAAATGAACACATGCAAACCTAGTGAAGTTTACCAAGGGCAAGTGCAAGGTGCTGCAACAGGTTTGGGGCAACCCTGGTATGAGCACAGGCTGGGGATGGACAGATGGAGAGCAGCCCTGCCCCAGAAGGACTTGGGGGTGCTGCTGGAGGAGAGGCTGGGCATGACCTAGCCATGGGCACTCCCAGCCCAGAGAGCCAAGTGTGTCCTGTATCCAAAGCAGCGTGGACAGCAGGGCCAGGGAGGGGATTCCTCTGCTCTGTGAGACCCCACCTGCAGTGCCGTGTACAGCTCTGGGATCCCCAGCACAGCAAGAACAGGGATCTGTTGGAGTGAGTGCAGAGGAGGGACACCAGGATGATCAGATGGGAACTCTCCTGTGAGGAAAGGCTGAGAGAATTGGGATAGATCATTCTGAACAAGAGAAGGCTTTCAGGTGGTTGTATTGCAGCCTTTCAGTACCTAAAGGAGGACTACAAGAAATCTGAAGGGTAGCTGTTCACAAAGGCTTGTGAAAATACAACAGGAGGTAATGTCTTCAAACTGAGAGTAGGATTAGATTAGCTATGATGAATAAATTCTTTGCTGTGTGGAAAGGCACTGGAACAGGCTGCCCAGAGAAACTGGGGATGTCCCTTCCCTGGAAGTGTTCAAGGCCAGGTTGGATGGGGCTCTGAGCTCTGGATGGTAAGCAGAAGGTGCCCCTGCACACAGCAGGGGAGCTGGAAGTAGTTGATCTTTTAAAGTCCCTTCCAACCCAAACCATTCTGATTTCATGGTTTGTTGCCCTAGTGTTTCAGCGTTCTGATGTTGACAGATTCTTTTTACGCTTTCTCACACTCTTTCTTCTAAAAAATGATTGTTTCGCATTCCTCTTTGGAGGAAGAGAGCATTGGCGGACTTGTGATGGAACCAATAGAGTCAAGAGGTCTTGCCATCACTGTCTAATCCATGCTCATTGTTAGGTTTCTATAAATAGACATGTACTGTAAATAAAAGGTCTTCTTTCCTGCTTGACTTGCTTGGAGTCAGGTGTGTGTCTCTCTCTGTGTGGTAGCGTCACAGAGCCACAATGGTTCTATGATTCTATGTTTAACAGTTATCAGAATGAGTAATTTCTTTCCTACCATACTGCAGATTTTCACATGGGACATACTAGTTCAGAGGTCAAGAAGATCCAAATTATTTTGCCAGCCTGATACAATGCATTCCTCTTTTTGTCGGTATGTGTTCTGCAGGAGAGTATTCACCATTTCTACATGAAATGAAATAAAAGATGTGATTTTTAAAGGCCCATTATAGAGCAAGATAGCTACTGGTGGGCTGAACGTTGCATGAATCATTAGTGTTTCTGAACCTGTGTGTCTCCTCTACAGCAATCATCCACTTTTTAAAATGAAGTAGAATATATAAAGCAAAAAAAACTTTCAATAAAACACAGTGTCATGAAGGTTGATCTGCTGTTGAGAGCTTGTTTTTACTATTTAGTCCAACCTACTTCTCACTGGATGTCAAATTACTTTCCACTTAAAATTATTAGCTTTTTTTAAATTTTTATTTTTATTTAATTGGTGCAAGAGCTTTTTGCTTTTTTATGTAAGAAGGTTCTGCTGCAGGACATCGTAAGAATGATATTGGTTATTTGTGACTTGGTTTATGCATGGCATGGTAACAGGATGAAAGAGTTCCACTGAGTAGGTAAATATAGCTGATAATTTTGCTTGAATAAAAGAGGAGACTTGCCCTTGAATTCTCTGGATATGATATGTAATGCCCAACTGTTTTTAAGTATAATTGCAAGCATTGCTTTGTCTCAACAAATTTGTCTGAGGTGATCTAAAAAAACCTGGTTTGGTGTTTTCAAAGTTTCTGTGCCAGTTCATCTATCCATATTTGTGTACACAAGGAGGACTCAATGCATGAAAACTGAACTGATTCTTAATAGGCAGATACAGTAATTGCCATTAGCATTCTGGCATAATGGATTCAAATACTTTTTTTGTTGCTGTTAGCTTCTTGGCAACAGATGTCAGTGATGAAAACTGTGGATGTTTTCAGACTTATTACGTTAATGGCTCATTTTCAGGATCTGTAGCTGGAGTATCAAGACAATGTGAGTCAGGGATGGTTACAGGTTTGCACATTGTACAAAATAAAATTAAGGTGAGTGAAGTTTTCATTTATTTAAAAAAAATAAATATATTGAGTTCTTTGCAAATGACAATAATGGTTTGCACATAAGAGGTACTGGCATCTTATTTAGCTGAGAAATTTATGCTATAGGCATAGGAGGGTGTCCAAGATTAAGTAGATAGGCATGGCAAGCATCATGGACTCATTGAACAGTTTGTGCCACGGTATTCTGATTGTGCTACGAATTATTCATGTCACTGGATAGTAGGAAAAGTGCATAATAATATAGCCATAAGTTATTATATTATATGCAGAAGAAGTGAAGATTAGAGTGTCTCATGCATCTGTCTCAAGGGAAGAAAGTAAAATTACTTTGTGAATCCTTTATACTTGCAGTCTTAGCATAAGAATCTAGAGGAATGTTGGAAAAATCCTGTGGCTCACTCTATGGGTAAATGGGAAAGGGCAAGCAAAGTGATGCTAACAATCAAGGATTTAAGGGAAAAGGAAGAAAAATTATCAAAAGACAGAGCTGTGCATGAAGGACATCACACCATTGTGGTCAGTAAAACTGAGGAAAATCAGTATGATTGGAGGTGCATCAATAAGTCTGAATGTAATTATACTGCTGGGATTGCAGAGTAAAGTAATGTTTGAAGGCATTGGATTTTTGCAGAGAAAACTTTAAATTCATACTGTCAATACTTAAAATTATTTTAGAGAAATTCAGTGTTAGTAAAGATAATTTTTTCAACTGAAGCTATTCATAGACTAATAACAGAGCATCTGTGAGATGTCACATACCCAGTTATTACATGTAATTCTGTGAAAAAATGAGTATTTAATTTGCATTGGAATCAATGGAAGTTGTGAATTTTGCCTCTCATGGAATTGATTTCTGTCTGAAAAGGTACTGTTAAGCACTGTGACATTCACCTTCATCATTGTAAATGTTTATGGAAGAAATCTATAGACAGTTGTGCAGTGAATACTACATCTCAGTTATAACCTGGGGGGATAATATATGATAATTAAAATGCTTCATTATCTTAGGAGAAGAAATGAATCATTATTGGCATGCAGACACACCTGGTTATATGCTGCTTTTCTAAATGTTATTAAAATATAATGATTCACTGAGGCTTCAAGGACCACCCCAGTGCCACCTGGTCCTCACAGGAAGAGTACTAGCAAGAGAGGGGGATTTTTTCCTGGATTTTGTCACCTACAGCATCACCTCACAGAACCCTGCACTTCTGGCAGTTCTGGTCAAAAAAGTTGTCATACAGAGAAGTCAAAAAGCTTATTGATTAAGTGGGATGGAAATTCTTAAAAAAATAAAAGACCGAAAACCAGTCGCCAAAACACTGGCTTATTTAGATTTGTTTTTCTAAGAAGATTTTGTTGAGATTAGCCACAATTTTTTATGGCTAGGCTTTTCAAAAGAAGAGCCAGTCAAAAGCAGATGGCATGTTAGATGGGTTTTGGTAGAATTTAGATCATATGAATTTGTCCCTAACAGATTTCATGTTAGATTGGAACGTATAATTTTTTCATGTCATACAAGATCTTGTTTTGATGTACATTTTTATCTTTGTATTTTTAATTTTTTTAATGTTTTGTTTATTTTTGTTTTAGAATCCAGGATATAAACCCAGGTCTCAGACCTGTTACAGTAAGTAAGAAATTCTGTAGTAAATTTTTATGCAACTTGGATAACAGTCTCACCACAATAATTAACTCCATGTCTGAATTTCCTGAAGGTCATTTAGGAAAGCTGAAACACACTAAGAAATATTGACGAGAATTAGGAAATAATTGTAAGCCTACTTAGTAAATAAAATACATCCAGCAAACTATTTAATACATTAACTGATTTAAATCTATAACTATTCAACTGGACAACATGTTTGTACATTGGCCATTACATTGTTTTGAGTGTTAAAGAATGGTTAAAATTTGGTTCATCAATATTTAACTCACATTCTGATGAAATCTGGTCTACCTGATATCTTCATGACAGTCTTCTGTATTATAAATATTGTACATCTTACTAAAGACCCAAGATCTTTCCCTGCAGCTATTTATGTGACAGTCCAGCTGCTTGACATCATCACTTTTCATGTCCTTTATACTTCATTTGTTTCTCAGTGTGATCTGAACATTTACATTTTTTTTAGTTTATTCAGAACTCTCCTGTTTCTAAAGGTAATGTCTTTATTAGACTGGGTTAATTTAAAAGAAAAAGCAAATCTAAGTAGCTTCTTTAAACTCATGTGCTGAGTTATCATGAGTTATTCCGTTGTGATCTGCCAGACTAATATCAGCCAAGGACATGCATGTGACCAGCAGTTATCAGAGAAGACCTCCAACTTAAAATGTCTTTAAAGGCCACATACCTTGTAATTATATTTTAGAAGGTGCTTTTAAACTTTAAACAGTAATGGTTTCCATGGCCCAAAAATATACTATTATGCTATTATGGAGATTTATAAGCAACTGTACTAATATATATAAAATACATTCACTACATTAGTAAGTACATTACTACCTATTTCTCTAATTTGAGACAGACAGGCTCAAACTTTTAACTTAGTGATATATCTCTTCAAATCTTCAGCTGGATTTTGGGACAGTCAGAAGTATTCTAGCATGAAAAAACAGAACGTATAAAAGATACTGGAGCATCAGTGGGCCAAGTTCCGAATTTGATTCATTAAATGAAACTTCTCTGAGCTGTAAGGCTTTTGCAATGTTAGGCAATAAACTAGATTTTCTCTTGGCTCCTGTGCCAGCAACAAACAGTACTCAGCACACTTCTAATTTGCAGACTGCTGTAAGACAGAAACCAAATGCACATTGAGATTGATTTACATACTGAATCAAGCTCATTTTGCATTTTGATAGTTCTTTCTCCTAGATGCCTCTGAATTTGTTTTATTTCTTCTTTACCCCTCAGTGCTTTATGATTTCTGTGCTTACATGATTTTATTATCACCCCTTTGCTCCAACACATTTCAGTTAACAGGACCAACATCAGTCCTTGGAATCTGGTCAGTTTCTGGGTGGGTTTGCTTGTGGATGCCCTCCCACCTCCACTTTAGGACAAGGCACAGCTACACACAGCTCCCCCTGCTCCCCACTTTCTGAGGAAACTCAGGTGCACAGCTGAGATGAAACCTGCAGAATGATTCAAGAGGTACTGACCTCAGCATGTGGAAACCACCTCCCATGAGATGCTACATCATGTCTCATCATCAAGAACATGCAAAAGTGCACTATTTATATTCCTGAACTTGCCAATGCCAATCAAAAAGAGAAATCAGGACATTACATAGGAGTAGTGGTTGTGCTGCTCTTTGCTGTCCAAAGTCTGAAACATAGGCTAGGCTTCTGAAAATATTCTCAAGAATGTTTCTAAATTGCTCTAAAAAGACTGAAAAGCCAAAAGAACCGTCCACATTGCTAATGATCTACTAAACTGCAAGTGTTTTTGTACAAGCTGCTAGTTGTTGTTTTTGTGGGAAACAGAGTTAAAATAAAATACAAGGAAACAATGGGACTTATATTCTTGTGTTGAGAAATACAAAATGGGAGAGAAGCATTAACTCCCATGCTATGCACAACCACATACACAGGTTTCCCATGGCTTTGACATACAGAACTCACAGAGGGATATCAGACCACTCACAAACTTGCAATAAAAACACCTTACCCAAAAGTTACATCTTGTAGTAATCCTAGTGAAAGTTCACGAAATAAATATTGAAAGATGTGTAGAGAGTTTTGAGTTATTAATCCATACATGGTTTCTTCACAGACAGAGTATATTAAAAATCATTCCCATTTCAGGAGATTCCCTTTCCCCTTCAGGGCACTCAGCGTGTTGGCTGGGATGTTGTCTCGCCTGCTGCTGTACAGTGAGCAGGGTTAGGCAGCAGTAGAAACATTTTTGTATTCTAGCAAGTTTCAGCTTGTTCACAGTCCCCTGAGTCCTGCAATTCTTTCTCCTTAAAGAGCACAATGGCTTTTGGAACACAAGTAAATCATCTTTGGATTTATTATTTCTTAACATTATATGTGTTAGCTATTCATAGTTTTCTTTACTGCAGTGTCTTTTGAGGCATTCCTTGTGACTCTGAGTACCCTTTGTGTCTTCACATATTTTCATATGCAATGAAAATTCACTAAAGAACAAATTCAGACAAAATCTCTCACTTTTATATGCTTTTCAGGTTAATTGGAATTTCATTCTCTATTATCATAGAATCATAGAATGGTTTGGTTTGGAAGGGACCTTAAAGATCATCCACTTCTAACTCCCCTGTTGTGTGCAGGGACACCTTCTGCTCAAGCAGGTTGCTCAGAGCCCCATCCAACCTGTACCAGTATTACTATGGAGTAATTATCATGCTATTATCATGCTTCCTCTTTCAAAACTTTTCTGTGCTTTCTCACGGCTCCTGCCTTTGGATAATCCTTTTCCAACTTTCAGTCAGAGGTCTGGCCCATGGTGCTTTTTTCATTTCCATTTTCAATGCCAATATTTTAAAGGTTCATATGAAACCCTGACATCACAATTTCCTTCCAAAACAATGGATATCTGGATGTAATAGCTGGAATAGATGCTACTACCTTTCATCAGTAGTTTGCATTATTAATTTATTCTTGATTAATTCAAATATTACTCCTTCTTAATCTTCTTGTTCATTGTTATTGTTTTATTATTGTTATTATTTTATTTTAATTATTATTTTTTTGTTGTTGCTATTGTTATTATTATTAACATCATCATCATTATTATCATTATTATTATTATCACATCAGTGCTTCTGGATATGAAGAATTTTCAAGCAAAAATAGTTGATTCAACATGGCTAAATAATTTTAATTCATGCTGATCCAGCATAGCAGTGTGGAAAGCTGTAAGTGGGAGTTAAGTGACAAATGCATAACTAGGTGCAAACTGACTGCATATTTGTACAAAGTAAAAACAATCAAATATTAAATAATGAAATATAAGAGCTTTAAAGGAAGACTGTCAATATGTAAATGCCATAACTGCCAAATAATCATTAGTAATTTTCTGTCAGGTAAAGTATAGGAGTGGATTTTTGACAGTGCCTCTTGGAGTAAATTAGATTTAGCCAGGATGTGAAAGTAATGTTGCATGAAGACTAAATCTTTTTCACAGAGTTGTATCCATAAGTACAAGAGAATGGGGTCTAGGGAGAAAAAAAACTGTCTTCCACAAGTTCTGATTTTTGGGATGAAGCCAGGAGGACCTAGGAGCATTATGAAATACTGTGCCTGCCTAGACACATAATTCAGCAGTGTAGAGGACAGACACATATATTAGTGTAGGGCTAGACACGTATATTAGGTTCAGCAGTGTTGAGATTTTCTGTGCTGCAGTCCCTCCTCTTGATCTATCAGCTTAATAAAGCTAACTTTAAATGCCTCAAAATAGCTTTGAAAACAAAAGGAAACATTGGAACATCACCTCCATAAGAAGGAATGTATCTCTGGGATAGTTTATTGAACAGATGACAATTTTTGCTAGTGAACTAGAAATATATCCTAATCCACTGTGATACTGAAGACACAAAAGTAAAACACTATTATGTAAAAACACAGAAAAAGCAATAAATCATTGCTGCTATCTAAACTTATGCCCTTTCATTACAAAATAAACAAACTAGAAGACATTTAAATACGGTGAAGACTGTTTCTAAAATGTGTAGGGCACATAATATAAAAGGGAAAGATAATGACGTTGCAGCAAAGCCTTCAAGGAAAAATAACAGAAACTTTTGCCGCTTAGTCATCTCTGAAGTTCAGAGGTCTGTTTTATTCCAAGTCTTTCTGTGGCACACCTCTGCCAGATGCAAATATACTCGTACTATGCCTGTTCTGCTGAGACCCAGCAAGATGAATACTAGGAGGTCCAAAAGTGACTAAAGAACACTGAGAACACAAAGCTTAAGGGTTTAAATCAGGGCTTTCTGAAAGAGATTTGGTTTTGAACTTTGAATTCTCAGCTCTTGTAGCTACTCCATTCTTTACAAATCCTAATAACCACAGCATTGAAATTTAAAAGAAAAAGAAGGATGGGAAGGAAAACATCGCATTTCAAAATTATTTGCCTCCTGCATATCCTTAGCTCCTTCTCTTGGAAAATCAGTTTAAAATTTTTCAAGTTAAGACAGATAAGCCATGTTGTACTCTTGGCCTAAACCACTTGCCCAACACAATAGGAGAAACCCCTGCCCAGAGAAATAGAAGGATCTGGATTTCCTACACCAGCTCCAGGGATGACTCTGTAATCATTTGAAGGATTTTAGGTCTTTATGGTAAAAATAGTGCCTGGTGAAAGATCTACCATCTACTTTTCTACCTATACTACTCTACTTAGTGAGACTTCAGAAAAACAACTTAATAGCTTCACATAGCAAAGAGAAGGGTTTATTTGGTGTAATACAGGAACAGTTGCCATAGAAAGGACATGGAAACCAGCTGATAGTCATCATAGTAGAAACAAAAAGCACAGGATTTTGCTTCCAAAGTTGAAGTTATTCATCTCTCACAGTACCCTATATTAATGGGTTTTTCAGACTAACAGTAAGTTAATCCACCAGTTCATCCACAAAATAATATTGTCAAATGAATAAATATAGAAATTGTATGCTGTGTTAGTTTGATTCATCAAATAAGAGAAATTAGAGATATGCTTTTTCTAATCACAATTTGTACCCATAAATATTTGTTACCACTTTTCAGCAGGTCTAAACATATCTTCCTGAATGAATATGATCTATTAGCAGGAATTTTATTCTCATCTTCTATTCTCATAGTACAGTATCTTTATTTCACTTTTCTGACTTGGAAAATAAGTTACTCCTCTTCCACAAATTTCTATGCTCTTTGGCTTTTCCTGCCAAAACAGCAGACTCTGCTCTATCTCATCACTCTCCACTGCTGACACTATCCCTCGAGCTCTCAGGGGCACAAACTGATGGGTTTTGGTGGTTTTATGTTTAGTTAAACAGACTTTCTTGTTTTTAACTTTATTCAAACAAGAGTCAAAAAAACCTCACAGAGAAGAAAACAAAAATGGATAGAGCAGTTAGTTCCCACCAAGGCCCGTTCCTGCTGCCAGGGTCTGGTACAAAGGCTGCTCATCTCAGATGCACAAAGCAATGCTGTGCTGGCTTATGAGCTCAAGGATGCCACCAGTGTATTGGGTAATGAGAAAAATCTGAGCTCAGGGGTGCAGCAGGTGAGTGTGCTCATGAGAGGGGCTTGTCTGAGTGCGAGCTATAACCAGATGGCAAATCTATGATGGACAAGATCTGTAGTATTCTGTCACAGGGGAAAGTGGAGACTGAGACAGGGATGCAAATGCATGAGAGGAAGCTACAGCTGTGTGGCAGCAGAAGTCAGGGGTTAGTTACTTGGGATTGCTTGCTGGACTTGATAACAGGGAACATAAAGACATACTCACAGAGAATGACATACCAGGCTAGAAATATCACTACGTTTTATCCTCCCTTCCCCAGCCATTACCTCCTCTTCATCCTCTTCTTCCATAAAGCCTACTCAGCATCTTTATAATTAATGTTTATTAATCAGTCTGCCAGAATTGAAGCAGATTAAAGAAGATTTAAACTACATACTTTAATAACATTGAAGGAAACCAGAGGGCAAGTAAATGCTTTCAAAAGCTAAATCTGGATGTTGATTAGATATCTGTGTGATCAAGAAGCCATGAAAAAATTAACCTTGTAAAAGTGGAGAATATTAAATTATTTTCTAAAAGTTCACATCTAAATTACTACAGATTGATTCATTTTAAAAGCTTAGTGAATTCTTTGTTGTCTTGAGCACCTAGAATGTTGTTTATCTCTTCCTATACAGAACATCTTTGATTAGGCAGTTTGTGTTTGCATGAATGCTTCTGTCTGTGTTAATTTACGTGTCTATCCATGCTTATGTGTGTGTATCAGGTATATATATGTGTTCCCACAAGGAATACATACTTGACAAAGGAAGCTTGACCATAGAGCCACTACCAGCTCTGTTTCTCTCAGGTTACTGGACTCAGTGTGTCCTAACAAAGGTGACCATAACCACATGTGTACGTGAACCAGGCAATTTATCCATATATTAATGTACATCTAAAATAAAAATATCTGCATGATTAGAAATGGCACAGACTCAGCAGGAATTTTCTAAGATCAAGTCAATTTGAAGAATATCTATAACAGAGAAGCTTGTGTCACCAACAAAAATTCCCATTTTAAGACTAAATGCTGCTAACACATCCTTGCGACCATTAAAAATTATTTTGTTTCACCTTACTTGGACAGACACTTCCAAATAAGAGAAATCACAAAAATGTCGCTCTCTTGCTAGTGGGAAGAGAATCCACCAATGTGGGGATGTTTGGGAGCCATTTTATTCTGCACAAAGCAAGCAACACAACACAACAGAACAAGTCCTTGGAAATTGTTAGCTTTCATGCCCAGTCAGACGCTTTTATGTAGCAGTGATATATGCCAATAGCCATGGCATGAGGAGATCAAAACATAGACTTTTTCTTCTTGTGTTTTGTTTAATTTTGTTTATATACCAGGTGGATCTATCTGGGCATTTATTTTTAATATCAAAAGACAGTTGTTTCCAGAAATTTTCAACAGCTAGGCAGGAGGTGGTAAGAGGTCAGGATTCTCAGTGTGAAAAAGTCAGACATAACCCAAGACAATGATCTTCAAAAATACAGGTTTAAACAAATGATTTTTAAAAACCTTCCTTAGGAACTTAGCCAAAAGAGCAACATGATACTAGTTCCATTCCTGTCCTTAGGGCAGTTTAGACATCAGTACAAATGTTTTCTTTTTCAGCACTCATATAAAAAACTTAGCTTGCTTATCTAGAGTGCATATGGCCCAGAATTACATGTATTCATTTGAAAGCTGTCTAGCTTCTGGCCATCTGCAATTTTGACAGTGCAGGATTGTTTTCAGTACTGTATTGAAGGCATTAAGCAAATAACATTAAACAATTTAACAGAAATAGGGAGAACCTGAAAGAAAAACAAATCTGAGAAGCTACTAAGAAACAATAGTTTTATGTGTGTAGTTTTTCTCTATATTATAAATTTTTTACAGAAAGTAAAATCTCATGTTTAGACAAAACTTGTTATTTGTTACTTAAATTGCAATCCCTTTTATTTGGGCTACAAAAATCATACTTCAGAAGAACAGTGCTATGGCTGTGAAATAAATTGTACATATTTCTGCAGTAATGCAGTACTTGTATCAACAGTGTAGAAAATGCCTTTATCTTAAGTTGACATTAGTGAAGAGTAAAAATGCTGTAGTTCTTTTCTAGTTATCAGTTTCTGTTACAATATAAACGAGGCCTGCTGTAACTCAGATCTTGTCAAACTCAGAAGCAAACAGATTGGTTTGTCCTCTACACTCCCTATAGTAATAAGTCTAAGGCTCTCAATAGCGATACACATTCAAAGTCAGATTTCAAAGTGTGACTTGAAAGTGATCTTCTCTGAAGATGTTTAACTGATGCAGAAACTGAGAGACTAAAAGTTTTTGCTATAGTCACTATGCAGATCTGCAACGGAGCTAGAAACAGATTCCAGTTCTAAGACCAGTCCAAAGCCCTGCCTTTTAGGTCACACAGCTAAATTTATAGCAAATTATTTTATATAAAAGTCATACTTAGCAATGTAATTGAAATCACCAAGAGTGCCATTTTCCATGCAGTCCCATTAGCAGCCTAAGTGAACATCTCTGCCAGAAACTTCTGAACCCACCACCTAATTCCCTTCACATTTGGCAGAAGTGTTGAGATAATTAAGCTTCTATTATCATTATGCTAATGATGAGAGATACTTGTAATTGCCCTGAATGAAGTAAAAGTTCAAACCAGGTTTTACACCTTGAGACTCCTTCAACACATTCCTACTGGCAGAGATGAATTTTTTAGGTTTTGTCCTTCCGTAAAAGCTCAACACAAGGAAACAAGGGAACATTGTCTCTCCTTTGCACCACTCAGCAGCCTTGGAGCTGGAGAGACATTGGAGAGGAGCCAGTGTACAGCCAGAAGATTGTAAGCAGCTACTGGAGCAACCAGCTGTGAGTGTAATTGTAAAGTGACTCCTTCAGCCAGATAAAAATTGTCATCTAGACTCCAGTTATTCAGATTAAGCTTCTATTATTAAATCCTTGGTGAGGATCTAAATATATGAGAAACACTGTAAAATACTTTACTTCTGAATTATTTCACCAGCTTCTTTTGGACAAGAGTTTTCTTTTGACACCGTCACAAGTCATAGTGAAGGTGGATGTGAGGAGATATGTAACTGAGAAAATATATAATTTATTGCTTACCATTTTAGAGATAAAAGGGAAGACTAATAGAATAACAAATTATTTCACTAATTGAATACTTGTTCAACTTTTCATTACACAAAGTTCCGAACCAGTTATTATCATTTAAGGGAAGTATTTTCAGTTTGACACATATTTCTGAAAATGTTCTTTCCAGAGTGACCTGAAGGTTTGGAAAGGAATTAAGTTATTCGGGGACCTGAAACAAAGCATGGTCTTTTTGTGTTGTATATTGGGTGGTTTGAGTGCATTTGGGTTTTTCAGTGGAACTTTGAGCAAAGAAGATACTGTCACAATAATCCTGACTAGCTGGGCTCAATCACATCCTTATCTCTGAGTTTTACACAGCACTGGGACTCCTTAAGGGAGACGCTGATTAAGCAGGTTCAATGCCAAGGTTATACTGGTGTGGGAGGGGGTGGTAGGGACTGCAGGGGTGGCCCCTGTGAGAATGGACCAGGGGCTGCCCCATCCCAGGCAGAACCAGTTCCTGCTGACTTCAAAAGAGACCCTTGTCTCCACAAAGCTCATTCAGGCTGGTGGCACCTCTGTGGAAACTCTTAAAAGGGTAAAAACCACTTCGCAGCAGCTGTGAGAATGGAATGATAGAAACGTGTGAGAAACAACCTTCTAGGCACAAAGGTTACTCCTGCTTCCACATTGAAGCAGTTTATGAAGGACTGCATTCCCCAGGTTGGAGCTGGGGAAAATTTAGAGGAGGAAGAGCAGCAGTGCTATAAGTTGCCTGCAGCCCCCAATACTCAAAAGCCATTCCACCTGCAGGAGGGAGGAGAAGGAAGAAGAGTTACAAACAAAGGAGTTAAGTTGAGCCTGAGAAAAAGGAGAGGTGGGAAAAGGTGGATTTAGTTTTGTCTTTTAGTTTTGTCTGTGTGTCTCACTATTCTACTCTAATTGGCAGTAAATTAAATTAATCTCCACGTTCAGCCTGTTTTGCTCGTTCTGGTGATTGCTGAGTGATCTCTCTGTTTTTATCTTAGCCCACAAGCTTTTTCATCACACTCTTTCCCTTTGTCCTCCTGAGGAGAGAAAGTGAGATAGTGGCTGTAGGATGGTCTGGCAGCCAGTCACTCTCAGCCCACCACAGCTGGATCTTGGGACATCAAAGCATCTAGCACAGGGGAAATCACACTACAGTAACAAAAATCTTCCTTTGTCATTGATTATATCTTCTCTCGTACACATATTTAAGTATAAATATAAAAGTACATATATACATATAAAAGTAACATTTCAAATAAATTCTGGAAGAAATAAGAAGGTCCAGGAGTTGACAGTTGCTGCATACCTGTGCCATTTTTTTATCCCAAATGATGTGCTATTGGTTGAGTTCAGATCCACCATAGCCCATTGCTTTCTGGCTGCAGTCTTATAGCGAAATGTAAACATTTCAGACAGATGTCTGGCAGTAAATTGCCTCTCCAAATATTTCCTAGCTCCTGTGTAGTATCCACATGTGGATGTCTCAGATACCCCTGGGATGTCTTGAATGGCACTTACATTTAGACAACAGCAATAAACCCCGCACAACCCAAGCAAGTAAGAGTCTTGGGAGGAGGCTCATTCCCTCTTTTCTATGTGATTAAGGTCTAGGCCATTCATAATTTACCTATGAATTTGAAAGGGGAATCCATCAAGAAAAAATTTACATGATTATATGTTTAGTTGACTCACATATTCGTACTGTTAAGCTGTCAACTCAGTGTCAGAGGCTTCCCATCCACCAGGATAGTATGACTGAATTAATTTCATAATTGTTTGCCAGTTTAGCAAAATTATCACCACTTACTCTTCTTCTAACCATAAATAAACACCATTCCCATATTTTCCTTCTGTTCATCATTGAATTCTTGCCAAGCTTTCCCCCTCCCCCCCCCCTTTCTTCTCTTTACTAGAAAGTTTTCAAGGGCGTTTGAAGACAATGTTGAGAAAAATCATGACTGATCTACTCATGACTTCTATGGCAAGAACTGCTGCATTACAATTGCATGGGGAGACAAAGGCTGACAGCCTTTTTACATTTCAGCAGCAATTTAAGGCTGTTAACCTTGAAGGCAATGGCAGCTGCTGACCCTTGAAGGCTGAATCCAGTTAGTGCTGAGCCAGAGAGTAAAGGGCTGAGCAGCTCTAGAGCCAGCTAGGTCAGCAGCAGCAGGAGGGCTCAGTGCCCCAAGAGTTTGTCCTCTGACTGATGATTTCTTAAAGTGTCTGGGCTGAAATACTGATTCAAGCCAAGTATCTCATTCTTCCAGTTTGTCTCAGCAAGTAAGGTACCCCATGACTGTACAGCTAATAATTCAGTTTAGGAGCTATTCTTGAAGAGCACAAAGTGACTCAATTCACCAGGACTTCCTTAGGAGCTGATGTTATTTGGCACTCTGCACGGTCAAGCTCTAAAAACAAATATAAATGAAAGACTCCTCACTTGACTTTTCACAAAGTGATGCAGTGACGATTGGTCTGACAGATTAAAGTGATAAAGCCAGCTAAAAGATATGTTGTAATACTGAGTATTTATTGACCTGAAGTGTCTTGTAGCTGACAGACATCTGGCAAAATTCTGTAGTGAGTGGTGATTCATTTGTAAGGGTGGTTAATTTCACTGGTAATTTGGCTGAAGCAATAACAGTAAAGCCAAATTAATTCCATGATAAAGCTCTGAAGATATTCAGTTTATGAGACTAAAAGATTTAAGCTACACTCTTCTGTCTTTAACAGCTGATTAGTCCCTTGAACTAAACCTACTGGAAAAATCTTCACTGCTACGCTTATTGAAGCCTTTATTATTTGTTCTGGGTCTTTGTTATAGGTTGCCCTTGGAGCTTTTTCTACCTAATTTTAATTTAGAATATATCTGAGCTCAGAAAAGTAATACCTGAAACAAAAAAGAGATTTGTAATGACAACAGTACAAGAAATACTCATTTGGATTCAGAGCATGGAAGTGATGAGTGTTATTGCTAGCTGGTACCCTTGATACCACAGCCCTACTGCTCATCTCTATACAATCCTGATTCAAGTCCCATTGTCATTGTTGTTATTGTTATTTCTAGGTAAATGCACTTCTGGGTTTTAAATCAGATATATTCAAAGACTTTACTATTTTCTTCTTTGCTTTCCTCCTTCTTTCCTCGCAAATGTTGTGATGCCAGTCACTTCAGGGGGCAGGAGTATACTGAAAGGTTATACTGGCTCCAGGACTCTATGAGCTGAAATTGTCATCCTGCCAGTCCTGTGCAGAGGATTTTCATCAGCAGCTAACCAGCACAGGACAATTAAGAAACCTGTTTTCAATTCTTAATCCCACGAAAGTACCCTTTACATAACACCACACCCCAAAACTGGGGTCTCTGGGCTAGGATCTGGGTTGTCTTAGACCAAGACAAGAGTTCAAAGATATTTTGTGAGGAGAAAAAAAGGAGGATGACTTAATTCCTAGCTTTTTTTCAACATAGCTTCCCTCTAAAACCAGCAGAGGAGAGGATGTGCTGAGCCTTGCATGGTTTCAATTTCTGAACACCACAACTCTTCTTTATTAATTTTACTTAAGACTTATATGTAGTCTAATCAGAGATTAAAAGAGCAGTTGTTAAAAACATCTAGTTTTCCTTAAATTAGATGTGTTATAATGATTGCTTTTTTGAATATTCCTATAATTATTAGTACAGCAAAGGAATTAGAAATACTCACTGCAAAACAATATAAGTAGATTGCATTTACTGAATCAAAAGGACATGATGTTATAAATTATTTGTGCTATAACATGAATGTTTAACATAATGTAAACTGATCTTTTTTAGCACAAAAAAGTGGCAGCGTTCTCATACCCTCTTGCTCAGAAAATCTATCCGATGAGCAAGTGTAAACAGCAGTTTGAAAATAGTTCATGCCTTTGTTCACCTTTTAGTAATCACCACAAACAGATTTGAGATCAGATAACTTGCATGAAGTATTTTGATACTATTTGAAGATACAAACTTGAAAAAATTGCATGTCCAGTTCTGATTTTACTCCATTTTTAATCAAAATTATGATCATAAGGAGATTTGTTGCAGTGTGTTAAAATACCATAGAGCCTATCACTTATATATCACTTTGCTTATATCACTTAAGTATTTTATCTAGGGACAAGGATCAAAAATATGCTGATTCTGCTTGTTTCACAAATGGTGCCACAGGAGGCCCTGTGCAACCAACTCACTGTGTCATCCAGGGAAAAAGAATCAGCTCAGTTCTCCCTCAGGAGGGCATTCATTATTGTGTCTCTCCCAGCAGAGAATTCATAACCATCTGGCTTCCAATTAAGCAAAACATACAAAAGTGCTTTTTCTGCTTTCAGTTGAAGCTGATATGCCCTCCCTGCAGAACTCAGAGAACTACAGATGAAGACAACATTCAAGAGCTGAACACAAGACACCATGCTGGGAGTTCAGATGTTTATTAGAGAAGGAATAGCACTGGGAACTTATTTCTAAATGTGTTTGAGTTTTACATTAAACAGCCATTTGGTAAAACATTGAAATATTTATTTTAGGCAAGGACTGGAAAATAATCACCTCTCTCCAAGTAGCCACATTTCAGGATAAGGTCAAGGGCAGTGACCTCCACCAGGGAAATGAACGCCTCCTGTCGGGGCTGTGGAAGCTGCTGATGCAGCTCCAGAAGGCATTTGGACTTAGAACAGCAGCATGTCTAATAGTGCCTAGTGAGTAATGTGGAGCTATGTGCTAATCTCTGGTCCTACAGCATATATGCAATCTCAGCATTTGTTGGAGTGATGTTTTATTAAGAATTGAGGGCATTTCTCACCTGGCAGGATCAGGGCTTTAGACAGCAACACATTTTCTTGCTCACCAAGAAGCTCATCCATAGACAAGAAGCTAGAGAAACAGGGAGAGTTTTTCAGCAGTACAGAAATGACAGAAGACCTGCATGTAAACCTTGGCAGGGCATCTCTAAGCAGCACACTGAGCTTGTAACAGAGCCCAGCCATATTTCAGAAGCAAAGACAAGATGTTTGTTCTCAGATAAAAGGGAGCAATATTGCAATAGTCTGAGACTGGGACTTAGAAACTGCTGAAAATTCTTACTTATGCCTAAACCCATTGGGATCCTGCTATACCTGATTGGAAATGGAGCCTGGAATGTGAGCAAGAGTTGATACCCAGCTTTCCAAAGAGAAAGGATTAATGAAACCTGTAATGTGTCCTTCCTCCTGGTTTCTCAACCTTATTACATGGCATTAGGAAAGGAAGCAATAACAAAAGCAGCAATAAAATTACAGGCAACATAACAGCAATAGAACTACAGGCTAGGTGAGGTCTAGCAGGTCCCCTTTCTTTCACATGCTTAGTATAACAGAAGGAGATAGCTAAAGATGTACTATGGACTCATAGCAACCAACTTGGGCAGGCTGTGCCCAAGTGGGAGGAAAGGAAAGCTGCCTGTGAGCATGGGTGGCACAGTCCACTGGTGAGGAAGCTGTGCCAGGGAGCAGAGCCTGGTGCCTACCTGGCCCCACCACCCAACCTCCAGAGCAGCTCTTGTTAGAACAAGAGTCCTAACTCTTGTGTTTGGACTGTTATAAACCAATTTTAATAATGTACCTGTGGTAACTTCATAACTAGATCTTAATAAAATATATTTCCTAAAGCATGTATATCTGCTCCTAAGCACCTGTGTTGCGTAGAGAGAACTATCATTATACATTTTCTGAGTGAAGTTGTATGTAAATGTGAACTGTAACAGTTTCCCTGAGACTATAAGCTGAAAGTACATACACAGGCTGACTGGGGTTAGACATTCAAATCAATGATTTCTTAAACAAAGCAATATAACACTGAAGAGAAACTGCTGTTTCCCTCATCTCACCAGACCATCTCAAACCTTCCTGCGAGTTTAAGCTCTCCAGAGCTAGTCTGAAACTTCAGCTGATCTTTCTTTAAGCTTCTCAAACTGTACTTTTCATGTTTGTTACCTCAAAGCAACTGAACTGAGACTTCTGAAATTTTGCATTTGTATTGGTGTCTAAGCTTGTCTAGCACGAGAAGGAAGACAGACTTATCACTGGCATGAAAAAGAGCCTTATTCCCCAGCTGTAGCCCTAGAGCATGATGAATTCCTTAATAACTCAGGAAATGGCACAATTAAATCTTAGTTTTGCTTTCCCTTTTTCTTTGTACTATACAGGTATGAAACTTAGAAAGGGCTGTAACTGTTACAATATTCAAAATCTCCAGTGGATAGAGACTTAGTGGGGTATGAACAAATGTAAAATATTATGTATTGGATTGTTCTGGAACAGTCCAAAAGTCTAAGAAGTAAGTTCTTCAGATTTCAAGGAAATAGTATCTGAAGATATTATCTTTCCTTATATTCACAGAATCACAGAAATGTTTGGACTGGAAGACATCTTCTGAAAGATAATTGGGTTGAACCTCACATCATATAGTCCAACAAGGTAGACTGCAGAAATCTCTGCAGTAGACTCACTAGTCTTTAATTGAAGGGTCATTTTTGCCCCTTGGAAGCATGTGGTGTTGGCTGCTGTTAGAAATAGGATATTGAACAAGATAATATATGTTTCTGTGTTCCCATTTTCAAAAGCAAAAAAAAAAAAAAAAGAGTTTAAGGGAGCGGGTGTGACTTATATTCAAATGAGTGTGATGTACCTGTCCCAATAATAAATTGTCTTTACTATGTACTGGGTAATTAAAGTAATATAGAAAAAATTGCTTGGGCTCCTCTGAATGTGTCTGTGTAGTTAAATGCAGTGATTGTATCCAATGAAACTAAACAATTTGAAGTGATTTGATTTTGAAGGATATGAGAAGAGTAATGAGTTACTAACCATAAAGTTAATTTCCATTCTCTGCCTGCCTAAGTAATACATTTGACAAGATTGTCCGGTTGCGTGTCTTTTCTAAAATTAAAACCACAGCATGAAACCACATCATTAACTGACACAGAGAAAAATAAAATGTCTCACTATCAAATAACAAACTTAATTATTATGTTAGCTAAAAATATGGAATGACAAACAATTTCTGCAAAATCCAAAGGCAGAACTCTTTCTGGTTATCAACTGCAAAAACCTTAAAACAACATCAAATCTAGTATTAAACATTGTATTTTCATATTCAGTCTAATAATGTAAGGATTGCTGCACCTGTAAAGAGCAAACCAAGTTAAGCTTAGTAACAACTGTATGCACTGCCGTAATTAAATAAACATTAATAACTAACAGTTGAGAAAGTCACAACATTACAACGGTCTGATGTTTGGCTCTCTTTTGTTTTTATAATGAGTCCTGTTAATTAGGGACAATATTGACATAAAAATTTAAATGAAAAAATGGCACTATTTCAGACTAAAATATTTTCCTCAGTCATCCATATTCATGCATTCACAGCTCTATCTGGCAAAAACCTTGCCTTGAGTATTGGACATGCCATCATCTACAGATTATTTTCTCTTCTCATCAGCCACAGATGTAGCTCCCTGTGCCTCTTCCACTCTATTATCTATATAGAGATTTTTTTCTGACCACAAAGGATTAAAACTGGATTAAAATTCACTGGAGCAGGTATACTTTTCTGATTTGAAATAAAGTTTTCACCTCTGCAAGACTATTGTCAGTTCTGTTTGGATTTTACATATTTAATAGGAAAGCCTCCAGGAGTACATTAAGAAACACAACAATCAGTTGTCACTCATCATACCTTGAGGAAGAAATTGTATGTTTGGCGCAGTGCTTTGTTTATTTTTAAAAGATATGTGCCTACTGCTCATGTTCTTTGATTTTATTGTTATACAGCACCACATTTTACATCTGACATGAAGGTTATGGAAGTCACTAAACTTTTAAGGTTTTGCCCCAAAGATAAATCTCAATACATAGTTTCTAAGAGTTTGTAAACAGCTATCTTCTTGCCCTTGTAGATCACTTGTAAGGGGCTGTAGGACTAAGAACTGGAAATACTTTTCATCTGCAGTTACCTGGCAAATACACAAAATCAGAACACAACCATTTCATGTCAGCTGAAGCCTCCTCTGCTTATTTTAAAAGTTTTGTCAAGAAGTCACTCAGTGTAAGGAAGTTTAAAAGTGTCTGACTAAGATTGCTGGGGCATCTGCACTACAGCTGTTCTGGAACAGCCACCCCAGCTCCCCTTGGTCTTCAGTTCCCTCAAGACTCTGTTTCAGACTATGAAGCTGGTTTCAGGTTTTTCTCTCTCTTGTCCATCTGTTTAAGTGTCTAAACTTCTAGACCATACAAACCCATGAATGTTAGTCAATCCCTTCCAGACATGCTGCAAAGAGACATTTGAAGATGCATAGCTGTCTGATTGAAGAAAAACCCCAAAGTTCCATATTTTAAAAATAGTATTAATCATTTAAGGACATGCAGTTTTATCCTGCTTTTAACATTGTTGAGGAAACCCCTTTCTCTCACCATCCACCACCTGTCTGTTATTCCTCACAGTCTTTGCCCAAGATAAAGTGACAAAGTCTGCTTTAAGAGACAAGGAAAATAAATCTAGAAATAAAGTCTAGATTCTCGAATGTTTATGAATTTGGGTTACATTTTTATAGAAAGACTCTCCTTCTAATATGGAAAAAGCTGGGCTGATAATACTTTGACAGAATTTTAAATTGCTTGCTTTGCATTAGCAAGAGCTGTTGACCAGATACTGAATTTATAATATATTTATACTGTCAACTTGAATCTGTGGATTTTGTCAGGATGCAGGGGAAGAGGAAATTTCTGAATAAATTTTTTCATATATTGGGTGCTTTAATCTTCTCTATCATCTTTCACTCCCACCACATTGCTGTTCTATCACCTGCTCTGATCTTAATCAGAATGACTGGGTCATCCTCTTTTATAAACTTGCTGGATTAATTCTTTTTCAAGGTCATCTGTGAATTGACTTTAGTAAGCAATTATAAATTGGATGATATTTTAATATTCTGCCCTCTCCCTGAGCTTTAATCTGGAAGTGATGAGAGACGAAAAGAAACCCAAAGTGCATTTTAGAAAGCAAGATGATGAATGTCATTTTCCAATACCTTTTTAATTTCTCCTACCCTGGACAACCTTTTCTTTCCCATTGAGTTCAGTGGGAATTGAGGGAAATCCAGAATCTTCCAGAAGCAGTGCTTTAGTCTTTTAGCTGATATATCTGCCCATGATCTCTGGAGAAATCTATTGACATTGGTATTTGAGACACTTGAACTTGGCATTCAGAATTCTGTTCCGTTACAATGCATTTCTACTAAGGCAACATAAGTCTCTGTCTCCTCTCTCTCTGATGTTGCCTTTTGAATTTTAACATTAAAAACAAGTATTTTCCTTCATTGTTTTAAAAAGAATTTGAAACAGTTTAGGAATCTGGTTTTGGACCATCACCCAGCAATAAACTTTTAGATACCTGCAGAACCTTGGCTTCAAAGGGCACAGATTACTAGGACCAGCTGAATAAGGACTGCAGATCTACTGGTTAAAGTTTTCACAAGCATTTTCTAGCGGAACACTTACCACATGTCTGTGTTTACTCCAACTACAAGTGCTCTTAATTAACTTTCAATATGACCATGCTAAAGCAATGGTTTCCCACTGAATAACTCTTTGCTTTGCTTTCTAAACATAGAAAGCAAGGTATGGTTTCTCTCAGACCCCTCACAGACCATCAGTAATAGGTTTGTGAATTATTCACAGTCGTTACCAAGACTATGAAGAAAGCTAGACAGCAATTCTGTTGTTTCAACTTAAAAGACAAATAAAATGACATATGGACAATATAGTTGCAATAGAATGTATTCCTCAAGGGGAATACTATTATTTGCCCATAAGGATTCTGCTAAGGGTTTCAGACTGTGCTAAGGAAAGAGGAGATAACAAAAAATGTTTATGGTGCTATCAGTACACCCGATCTATAAAATCAAGAGAAAAATCCAGAAGTAAAATTTGCCCCATTTGCATCAGTATTTCGAGGAAGGAATGAGTTTTGTCTGGATCAGGACAGGCTTGAATCACGATTTTGATGTGGAGCTATGTAAAATTCTGGGGTTTGCTGGGCTTTTGCTCTAAGCCACAAACAGGAGATAACAGCTGCTTAGTGTTTTAATTTTGTATTCACAAGAATTGCAAACAAAGAACAAAAGAATCAGCTTATACCACAAACCTTTGTTCTTACTCTGTTTATGACTGTTGATTTCATTGTCATTTAGTCCTGCCAAGGGCTGATACACATAAAATCAAGACAATAAATGCAACCCTTGACTGTCTTCTCTCTTTATAGTTTATTTTTGAAGGTATGTGCCAAGTAGATAGTGCTGGAAAAATAACTGCATGCTTTTTTCAGCTGAACTTATACATCAGAGGTAACTGCAGTGCACAGTGCTCCACACTCATCCAGCCATCATCAGGCAGATAACTGCAGGAATGAGAATTAGGCTCAATTTCCTGCCTAGACATAGGCGGGACATTCTGAGACTATCCAGTTTAAGAATTATGACATTAGGGCAATAAAGCCCTAAATAAAGACAAATTAGGGCAAATATTGCCCTAAATAGGGCAATAAAGAAGAGCCTTAGGTTATCATCAATACTGTGTAGAAGTCTCTCTTCAGAATGTATAGACAAGATTTTTTTTAATGCATATAATCTACGTATGCCCATAATCTGAAGATACTAAGAATGTTGCCTGTTACTCTATACAGCCATATAAACTATTTTTATCTAAAAACAGACATCACACTTAGTGTCAGGCAAGCTGGAACACTAAAGCTCCAGTAATTTCAGTAACCTACTTCTATGTCACTGGATAATAACCACTTTTCATTTCTGATGTAGGTAATAACAAGAAAATGTCAGTTTCGGAGATTTTTTTTCAAATGCTTTCTTCTAAAATAAAAAGGCTATTTTCTTTTTTTTGAAGGAAATTTTGACATTTCCATTTCAATGTATTTTCCAGGAACCATTAATTATACTTTCCAATATGCCCTAGATGCCAATAGAGCCTGTCTGACTCTAGTGGTAAAATTCTCACTGCTGTTAATGGGGGCAAGGATTTTCTTTTCCATGTATGCATATTTACGCAGGTGTTCTTAATGTCCCACACTTAGGTAGACAATTTTAGCTCAGTGTTCAAGCATAGTTTTTCCAGAATCCCTGCTTACTCAGTCTCTTACTCTGCCTTTCGGATGCAGAGGATTGTTGTTTTAAGTAGCACAGTCCTCATACAGAGAAACCCTGCGAATTTAGATAGAGGATGTATTGCTTATGCACACTAAGCATAACTGTAGAGGCCCAGAGAAGTTCCTTCCCTTTAAGGGTGATCATCACAATTTCTAGAAACCACACCCTGTAGTACAAACTGGGGTCAAATAAATCACCTTAGAAAACATGGCACTATAGAGAAAGAATGGTACATGGCTCCGAAATATTTGTTTTTCTCCATTCAGGCTTCAAAATGAAGTCATTCCACTCAAGCCTGCTCACTCTTTGAATTCAATTAATGTCATCACTGGAGCAATAAGGTTTTGCTCCTGGTTAATTTTGTGCTTGTGTGCTTGACTATATGAGATGTATTGCATCTAGCATGTAGCCAGTTGCCAGCAGCAATGGGCTTCCACCCTCTGAGCTGTGCCTAACAGAGAAGCCATGAAAGTGAGCAGTCTGTGCCAGGCACAGGTGTAGCTACAAACAGGTTTGCTAGTGACCACTGCAATGGCCAGGACATTTGGATGTGACAGGGGTATTACCAGCATTCCTGAATTTGTGGCAGACCCTGAGCTTATTGCCCCCAGGTAGTGAGGAAAACGGAGTATGTGCATGGAGGTTGGTAACACCTCAGATCAACACAAGTTCAGGATTCCCGTAAGTCCAGTTGCAACACCTTAGCTTGCAAACATAGGGACTGGGACAGGATAGGCTGAGATGTGACACATCTATTCCAGATGCTCCAGTGCTCTCAGAGCCCTGAAATCCACTTCCATCAGCCTCCTTCATATATTTTGCCCCAAACTCTGGAGCACAGAGATAGATCCAGAATGGCAAACTGCTTCTCTTGGGGATTTCCCTCCCAAGCAGGCAGTGCACTACTGGTCCCAGTCATGTAAAGGACAATTCTGGATACTCCGAATGCCTCTCCTCCTTCTCTCTCTCTCATTCTCTCTCTTTACCTAGTAGTGAAATGACAGAAGTGAAGTTTCGGCTGGGAGGATGTGTTTTCAGTCTCCTTGAAGTTTTTGCACAAGAGGTGTCTATCAGTGATGCAGCCATGTTTCCTTAGACACTGTGTAATTTGAGGGTCTGCACACAATGCACTGCAAAATACCTTATTTTTGCTTTCTAACATGACGAAGAAGCCATAAATCTGTAGAAACTTACAACATTAACTGAGTGAGTCCAAGAATATCAAAAGAAGAAAGAGGATTGCACACTTATTTATTTTGCTGTCCCATTTCCAGCATTGTGTGAATTAGGGCTACAAGTTTCACATTGGTGTTCAGGAGGTCATTTGTTACATACAGGGAAATAAATTAGAGGGAACATTAATGGTGACAAGCATACAAGACTACAGAACAGCAGAAGCATTTCAATCCTCTTGGGAATGAGATGAGCAAAGTTTCACAGACCTCTGGTCCAGTTGCCATAAATCCAGCATATCAGCAATGAATACATTCAAGCACACCTCTGAACTGTCATTGCATAGATTCATGTATTAATATGAGTAACTGCACAAGTCTAAAGTTAAAGGTCTCCATAAAGCCTACTTTTCATGGAAGGGTGTTTCATATAACATTTGCTTGACCTAGAATGAAGCAATTTAAATTATTTTAAGATTCCTTAATCCTGTTTAATTTATTTTCCTGAGAGAAACTGAAAATCTAGTGGCTGTAACAGACTTGTGCTTATGATATGGTCCTTTCACATTAAAAAAAAAAAAGAAAAAGAAAAGACAAAAAAAGCCCATGCATGTTGCAAGACCAATTATAATTACACCATTAAGCTAATCTTCACAATGTCAGAAGGACAGGACTACAGCTCTCTGTAGTGACTAATGTGACCAGTCTAGCAAGAGAAGTCTGAAGGTTTATCTCATTGTCTTTCTCCCTTGCTTCTCTCCCACCAGAGGAGTCTGGTTAAATCAAAAAAAACCAACCCAGCCCCATTCTTTTTTCCCTGGAAATGTTATCCATTGTGAGCAGTGACTTGAAGTCACAATTACTTGGGAATCATTGTTAAATATAGTGTTGAAATTTTAGCTAAGATGAAGCACCTTCATTCCCCTAAGTCTTCTTACACTGACATGGAAACTCTTCAGTAATTAATGAAGTAAGTAGTTTTTTAACTTTTTATTTTCCTTTAATATTTAAATGCTGAAGAATAAAAATCCCTTTTTTTTTTTTTTGTACACTGGTGCAAAGCATGGGTAAAACTAAAACCAGTACTTTTAAGAGTAGATGATTCTCATTGGTTTTATAGCAGCAACATCACCACCTTGGTCCTGATGTAGCAAGAGACTAACATAGAACACTTCAGCAAAAGCACTGTTTCTCTAGATATTTCTGTAAGAGCTCTTTGCTTTGGAATACAAATTCAATACTGCAGACAGGCCTCAACTAACTTCAAAGGGACAATCTCTGTCAAACGTCCCACGTTCCTAGCTTGTTTGAAGATGGAGACGTACTGACACCCTTCCTGTCAGGAAAGAAGGAAAGAAAAGAGGCTTGTTTAGTCCAAATCCCCACTGGTTGCTTTCCAATACATCAGAAAACTGGTATGTAGTCAGTCTCTCTAAATAAGGAAAAGGAAAAAAATCAGACAGCTCAGTGATTAATATGCTTACTTGTATGTCAGAGATGTATGTTCAAATCCTTCTTCTGTCAGACTGGAGCAGGGATGTGAAGCAAAACCCTGTGCTTGAGGAAAAGATCAATCAATCTTAGTTGTGCTTCTGCATCTGCCTCTCCCCTCTCCTGACAGTTGGTTGTTTCTTTTTTTCCAGTGGATATAAAATACAGAAGTAATCACTGCAGCAGAAGTAACTGTGCTTTGTAATGAAAAATGCCCTAACCTCCAGGCTACAGGATTTCCTTTCCCTGTCCTTTTGTGATCCAACTGCATTTTGTGCAAGGCTTTGTGCATTAGGCAAATTAAGCTGATTTTATTCATCCGAGATCAAAGAATAAGCATAATACAGAAGGGACAATTCTTGCCAAGTGTAAAGTCAAGCTGCACACACGTGTCTAATGGGAAAAATGTAAAGTAATTTACTGGAAGGAAAATTAGTGTATTGGGGAGGTGCCCCTAGAGGGTCAAATCATGGCATAGCAGAGGCTTTGAAGATCCATTCTTTAATTGGAAATTGTAGTATGATGCCTAAAATCCTTTATGAATCCAGCTGGGTGGATGTGGGTAAAATGTGAAGGCCAGTCATAAAATACGTGGGGTGAAATTCAGTGTAGAGCAAATTAATTTACTTCAGTCCTTTCCTCTACCCCTCCATGTGAGGGCACAGGTGCAGTCCCATGAACCTGCCAAGTACTTCATCCTTATACAGTCTCCTTGTACCTGACCTCTCCTCCCAGGAGAAGTGTCTTTGGCATGCCCAGACTGTCTTGAAGGATCAGGCATAAGCAGAACGTGCTCTACCAAGTAAGAACACCTTATTTGTAGCTGACATACAGGAACTATTGTTCTTGGGTTGTTTATGCTTTATTCCCTGTGGCATCTGCTAATGTATTCTTGGTCTGATTCTTATCTCTTACTGACACACATCAGAAGCATTTCTAAACTTTGGGCGGAGAAGGGTTTGACATTTCTAGTTCAGATCAATATCACATCAGCAGAGATGAGTCAAACACTTTCAGCTCTCATTCCTGTATTATTTATCCACATTCAATTGTCTCTCACCTCTTATTGACCTTTTCTATTCAACTAATATGAAACCAAAGCCCTTTGAACCCAAGTGCCAAGTGGCGCAGCTGGATTGCAGGCTTTCTATTGCTCTGAGTAATGGACAGCTAAAGCAACAAGCAACATTCACCACTCGTTTGTGCCTTACCTGGGAAAATACTGCTGAATGTACACCGACCTCCTGGGGAACTTGTCCTGTTGGTGGAGCTCATCAGTACCTAAATTAGATTCCTGCAGACCCTAACCTCTCCCCCCAGTTACAGTGTGTCTGATGAGCACCAAGCACAAATTACTGTCACTCTGTTTTCATACCACATAGAAGAGGACAAAGATATGATGGCTGAAATCTGGAACCAGCAAGCAGTGATAACAGTCCTTCCCTTCATGGGCAACCCCTGAACTCTGGTGATCTTCAAGGGCAGCCTCTGGCTGGTATCACTCTAAATGATGCCAGGAAATGAGGCTGCTTTTTGTTTTCATATCCTGTTATTCATGGCTTGCTAAAATATGATTATGTGGATACTAGGGTTGTTTTTTGTCTTCAGCTAAACAGTAGTTAGGGCTTTATTTTATCGTATGAATAGTTGCATATCTTTCTCAAGCACACCCAGAATATTAGGGGAAGAATAACCAAAAGTATCCAGATACAGGCAGAATGGGCACACACATACCCACTGGGTACACAATTTGCAGAGGAGCACTTTCCCTTTCACATGCACACCCACCGCAGAACAGATTAACGACAGGTTCAAGTGGGACTCAGTTTGCACAGATCTACAGGAGACACAAGATGTTTACGTGTTTTCTGCAGCTCTGAGATATTCATATCAGCAGTACAAGGACTGTATCTTTGCTGCTACTGTATAATATAATTAAATGGAAATAATAAATCAATCAAACCTAGCCTGGCACACAACCATAATACAAAAATTTTAAAACTATATTAAAAAACCAGAACCTGCTCATGGATGAAAACACAGATCAAGTCTACCTTGTGAATGAATAATTGCTAATGTAGGGAATATGTATCTGTGTTCTGAAATTATTTTTCTTTGATGTCTTTAGTGTTGATAAACCTCAATCTTTGAAAAACAACATCTTCATATGTCATGACAGAGATAGTTATTTCATTTAAATTGGTAAAAACTGTCAGAGCTGCTAGGGTTTTAACCTTCACATGAAAGAAATGCAGATAAGACACATTCGCTACTTAGACCATGAATCATTTCTGGAAAATAAATTTAAGATATTAATTTAATTTTACTATTTTAATTAGACACAGAGTAACATCCCAGTCCTGAATATTCCACATCCTGGTGTGAGGGAAGTCCAAAGTAAGACATTAACTGCTTTTCTTGAGCCTATCTGCATTCAAAAGGGACTTCTTCCAGAGTATATAAAGAGCTCCCTTGTCTTTATTTCCTGTAGAATTTCAGGCTCTTAGGTATCAACTTATGAGTACAAAACCATTTAGGATAGCAAGAGTAAGTACCACTGAACACACATTTAACACACAAGTGAAAAGGATGGCACTATTGGCCTTTTCACTACGATAAACAGGAAAGAAAAAAAAGCCATGTGCCATGCAGAAAGATTCTCTTCTCCTCCTTCAACAGTATCCAGATACTCTGCTTCTATGTCTTGCAAGCAAACAATGAGGAACATTTAAAACAGACTTTCTTGAGAAGGAAATGCTTTAAGAATTGCCATTATATAAAAAGGGAAAGGAGGGAAATGCATCAATAAAGTGAACTAAAGCCTTTTTAGTCTGTCTAGTCTCACAAAAAGAATGGCAATAAATATTTCCATAAAAGGTATGTTTACCTCCCATAATCTCCATGACAATTATTTTCACTAGGCTCAGAATTTTCTTCCTTCCTTTTATTTTTTTCATTTTGAATTAGCTACTTGTGTAGTAGACAAGCATCTGCTGCCTCTCCATCTCACAGCTGCTCCTTCTTGCATTTATTCTTACTAGTCTATATCCCTTACTCATTTTCAAGCAGAGAGAGACACTCTCTAAAATGGTCAGTCTGGGAAAAAGGCCAGGAAGTGAAATCAGCTCTTTACCAATAGATTTCCTTCTATTTTACTTTATTTCCCTAGGAAATTTTGTCTCATCCTAAAAAGCCTGCCAGTCCTAGAAGTTTGTTGTAGAATTACAATACTATAAGATGTTACTAAAAATGTAGGTGTTTCTCATTTCAAATGGAAATTCACTGATTTCCAAAAATGCTTTTATTAAGGTCAAAATCTGATAAAATACTAAAAACATGTAATAATATTGGGGTAAATCTGAATTAGACTCTAATTCTCCTCTTGTTTGCTTTTTTCCTAGGACCTCTTGTTTGATTTTTTTCTAGGATGAGAAGACATCAGAACTCACTATTTTTCCAGATGTCCAAAACCTATGGTTTGCATTGGCTAGTGATAGTACCCCTGTTGACCAGGAAGCAAATTGCATAAAGGTAGTGTTGAAATTATCACAGTAATGCTTGTTAAGGATGGCCTCGGGCAGTGGCAGCACTAACACAGCTCACTCTGGTACTTTTGCACTTGTGAATGATCTCACTTCTCTCTTTTATTTTGATTTCTCCCTATTCTCTTATTTTTGTGTATACTCCCTATTTTCCTGCCTATTCATTATTTTCTGTGCTGTAGCTTTCTATTCCTTTAACTTACCCTGTGATGATTTCTCTTCTCTCTTCTCTTCTCTTCTCTTCTCTTCTCTTCTCTTCTCTTCTCTTCTCTTCTCTTCTCTTCTCTTCTCTTCTCTTCTCTTCTCTTCTCTTCTCTTCTCTTCTCTTCTCTTCTCTTCTCTTCTCTTCTCTTCTCTTCTCTTCTCTTCTCTTCTCTTCTCTTCTCTTCTCTTCTCTTCTCTTCTCTTCTCNCAATCAAACACAGGCACACACAAAAACACAACTGAAAGCTCAGATTTTTCAGCATGCAGACACTTCACATGGACCTATAGGATATGTCAAACCACTTAAAACTCTGGCCACTGCTGGGTATCTGTTTTTTAGAGTATGGAGAAAAAAGAAGATGATGCAGGAAGGTTTGATACCATGATGCATTTCAGTGCTTTTACTATTTCTGGCATTGTTTACTGCAAAATAGATCATATGGCCATACCTACCTCCAGTTCTTGTGGACCCCCTCATGCCAGTGTATACAAAAGACAAAGCTCATGTGGGGCCAGACAGTGCTACATAATAAGGAGGTATGAATAATTTGGAGGCTGGAACTAGTATGAATTATCCAGTAAAAAAAGGAAGGGAGTAAGCTAGAGTAAGCATAAAAAGTATTTATATTCTATGGTATTTTCAGAAAAGATTTACTGTGTTTAATTTGAGAGTTCTGGAATTCCTTTCCCCTAGCTAATTGCAGAATTGGAATCTTCCCTAATAACTCATTATAGATGAATGGGTGTGGTAACAAAATACTTTTTTTTTCTCATATACTTAGCAATGGAAACACGAATATATAAACTGATCAGGCTTTAAGGGGAACATATGCATATGGGGTATGCTACAGATACATCAATGCAGTTCATCTACTAAACCTCCCCTTAGCAGGTCAGGACTAGTTATATTTTGTGCCTACGTCATAAACGCAACAGGTATACCACTGTGTTCATATCAGCAGTTAAATATCATTCCTCATTATTAAGCTATATTATCATAGCTACATGATAATGTCACTGGAAATTATTATTACAGTAGACAGGGACTTGCATGACCCCTGCTGGGTTGTCTTTTCCAAACTCTGTAAGTGAACCTTGTAATCGACAAAGTCCTTTTGAGACATGAATTATTAAATTCTTACAATCATGCAGTTTCTTACAATAAGACAGAGATTCTTATTTTCATTTCCTGTCCCATTCTCTGGAAAGGTAACAAAGCATGCCGAATTCCACCTGGCATTTTTTACTCCTGTTGCAAGTTGTTTGATAGAATGCAGAGAAATTAATGACAAATCTTGTCACCCTTTTGAAATGAGACAGCTCTCATTGACTTCAAGACAGTCTTGTTTTTAAAACTAAGGTATTTTCTTTAAGAATAATATAACTGTTTAGTGAGAAAATACTTTGTCTAAACACAAGTTACATGTGAAATGTAGGGCTGCCTTATTTGATAAACCATATTTATAATTACATATTATACCATAATATACCATATATATTTTTTTTACCAATAAAAATTCAGCAGAAGGATGTCTGGATTCAGTAGAGGTACTAGCTGGGATCAGAGGGAAGGAGAGAGCTCATAGGGACTGTACAGCCTGACCACAGCCAACTGGTGTAGACTCTGCAAGGCTGTAGCAAGCTAAGATGCTGGAGCCATGCAAACAGGCAGAACACTGATATTCATTTCTTGCTCCCTGTCCATAGTTTTCAGCCCCAAACAAATCTGTATCATGCAACAAACCAGGTGATAAATTGAGGTGCACATCAGCACCCCTCCTTTACACTAGCAGAGAAGATAGCTGCTTCTGATATTAGTGTCTCCAGGTCTTGTCACATAACTGATAGACCGATCTATTTCCAGAAATTTTCTTGTATCCCCTTTGGGGATGAGAAATTTACTGTCCTTATGCTCTACACATTTTAGTGTGACATGATCATTTTACTTGTCCCCTTCGAAGCAAGGCAGATCTCTTTCACTGCACCATCCATCTACCCCGAGAAGTAAAATATGGCTCTTAGCAAGATCTGGATGCTGTATCCCTCAACAAGACTACTTCTAATGAAAATACACCCCCTTAGGCCCCAGCAGTAGCAAAGTGTGTGCTGAAGCACAGATGACATAGTTCCTGGTTAGTTGCAAGAAGAATAGTTGTAATTTACCTTATAAAAATACAAAAGGAATCCACCCTAATAGAGAAAAGTAGTTTTATTAATTCAGCACTTCTCAGATAGCTCCTTAGTAAAAATATATGTGTTATAATAAGGGGCACACAGTTACATAATGAAATTAAAAAAACCCAATGGCTCTTATTAAAATACAATTAAAGCAAACCACTCTTTTTTTCAAGAGCTAAGATCTCATAGGAAAAAGACTAAGGAATGACTATACCTAAGTAAGGCTTTAACTATTGAAAGCAACAGCTACATTAGAGCTTATACATCTACCAGTTGTAGCATTCACATTTGTGTAATAAAGCCTTTATATGTAAAAGTTTAGTTGCCTCACATCTGGACTGGTACCAGCATTTGTGTGGGAGTAGCTAATTGTCTCTTTCAGAAAAGGACTTCTCCAGAGAAGGCCCCATGAAGAGTAATTTCTTATTTACCTAAATGCAAGATCTAGAAAGAACATTAAAAAAACAGACCAAGAGCTATTTTCTGGAGATTCAGCAGACCTGTTATTTTTACAGTATTTTGCAGGATATTCAGGGGCAGCAATAGGAGAGGAGAGCAGATAAATATGCAGATTGAGTAGATGTAGAGCCACTGCCTCTATTTTCAGCTGGCAAATGCCTTCAGCTTTGGCAATACAGTATTTTCATCTTTCTGTGCAGTACAAGTCCTTCCAATGAGACTGGACTGCCCAGGGCACTGGTGGCTAACCTATTGTTTCTAAACTGGTTTGCCAGTTTGCTGGTTCATATATAGCCTTGGAAATTAAAGTAATGGCCTGTGTGAAATGAGCTGGTAATAGCCATCAATTACCTGGTAGAGAGGCCAGCCCAGACGGCTCAAATCATGCCCTTGGCTGACAGCTGAGAAGAGATGTAATGGAGCAAATGTTTACATGGACTGAGCTGCATTCTCCTCCTCAGGGACAGAGCCCTAAGTTTGATGAAAATTTTGGGGCTTTTACATTATTCCTTCTATTTATAAAGATTAGCTTTTATTCAGCTATAATAAATTAACTCGATTTTGAAAGAGAAAACAAAGTGAAGCTGTAGGATTGCAGAATATTAGAATATTAGGCAAAGCCTTGTAAGCATTCCCCAGTAAGATGGCAATAGTAAAGCTGTAGCAAACTCTCCTCCCTCTCAAACCTTACAACCAGATTTGGGGGAAATGACTCAAGATACTAACTGGACAGGTATGTGCAGAAGCACAACTTTTGGTCGTCATAAAGAAAAAGGGGGGGCTCATGGAACAATTCATTTAGTTTGGGTACATTTAAAGCTAGATCCAGTGAAGAACTAGGGATGTGAATAGCAAGCGATGCAAAATGAATTGTGTCTTTCCAGCTTAAAATGCAGGCAGGCAATAAGAATCTCCATGTACTGACCCACACAGGCAGATGGCTCGCTGCCTCTGCCCTGGTGCATCATGGAGAAGAATGAATGCAGAAGTTACAATTCCAGTAGGTAGCAGAGCACTGAACACACAGCTGCTACCACACCATATACTTTGACATGGGTCAAATGCTGTGGCTGTTAGCATCTCAACACCTTGATTAACCAGAAATCCAATTTCACCTAGAATTAAACTAACAAGTTCTTGTTGTGTTATGAAAACCTATTTTCCATAAACCCAAGCCTACTGGCACCCAAATTGACTGCAATTACTGAGAAAACTTATGTTTTAAGAACTCCAGATCGATTATTTACTTTTTGCTTTTTTTTTCTTCTTTCCCCCCCACCAAGTTATTCAAATACTAGAAATTTGTACTATGTTTTATTCACAAAACCAAAAACATTGACACGGGTTTTTTCCAAAGTAAAATCTGGAAAACAAAATGTAGATATATGCCTGCAGTTTCATGCCACATAAAATACCTGGGAAGAGATTCAGATGTGTCCTGTATCTGAATGTACATATCAGGCAACAGCACACAGATAACAGTAAGGAGTATGAAAATGAGGCAACGTGGGGACTACATTAGGAGGAGCAGTTGCAGTTGGTCAGTGAAACTCATTCAAGAACAACTACTGAAGTCAACGCAGGCACCTGATGTATGATGCATTTAGGCCAGCCTGCTGGAAAACCGTGTGCAGAATCCGTTTTTGTGACTGTTAAATCGCCCCTGTATGAGGAGCTACGGGGTTGATTGCACAGCCTTACCCAACCAAGCAACCTCCATCCTTCAAGGAAGAGATAACTGAAGCTGGACCGCTTTTCTCCGAAAAGCGCTGTGCAACAAGCTAGCAAGATGGGCCCGGGCATCTCGGGAACACGGGCCGGACACGGGGCCTGCGACCCCGGGTCCGAGAGCTGCGGCTCTGCGCTTCGCCACCCTCCGGCCCCTCCGACAGAGGAGGCACCGCCCTACCCCGGGGCTGGACACCCGCCCGCCGGGCTGGGCGAGCGCTTCCTGGCGGCGCCGGGAGCTGCTTGTCCTGGGCCCTCCAACAAACGGAGGATGCCGAGGTCAGCCACGGCTCCCGACACGTTTCCTCCGGCCGGTCCGGGGGAGGGCCGTGGGAGCGGGGCTGGCTGGAGAGGGACGGCGTGGGCAGAAGGGGCCAGCCTAAACCGGGACCGAACGCCAGCCACCACAGCCACAGGGGCAGCCCGCGCCCCTCAGCCCGCCGCGTCCCGCCGCCAGCANCGGGGGCGGCCTCAGCTGGGGCTGGAAGGAGCGAGCCTGCCAGCAGAAAAGCCCGGGCTACCTCTGCAAGCACCAGTACGAGGGTGCGTGCCCCGACCTCAGTCCCGCGGGCGCCCTCGACCTCGACTACCGGCTCCCCTTCAAGGAGCGCAGCGGCGGCCCCGGCTTCAGCCCGCCGGGCACCGTGCTGACGGTGGCGTGTCCCGGCGGGGAGGTGAGGCTCACCTGCCAGCCTGAGCCGGGAGGCTTCGCCTGGAAGGCGACAGAGAAGCCGCTGTGCCCCTGCCCCTTCGGCCGCAGGAGCCCGGACAGCGGACGGTGCGCCGAGGCCGTCGGGTGCCGCGATGCCGCCGGCGGCTTCGCCTGTGCCCGCACCCCGGGCGGCCCGGACGGAACTGCCTGCCCGGGCACAGAGCCGGCCCCCACCGCTGCAGGCCCTGGCCCAACGGAGCAGTCGGGTGCCAGGGCGGAGGAACGGCGTCCTGCCATCCCGACACCCGGCGGTTCTACGGAGCCGCCCGTCACCACCAGGACCGCCGCCGGCGGAGAGAAGACGGCGGCTCCGCCGCCCTCCTCCTCGTCTTCCAACTACGTTTTCATACTGGTGACGGTCGCGGTGGTGGTGCTGGTCATCCTGGTCATGACCGTCCTCGGGGTGTTCAAAATCTGCTTTAACAAGAAATCCGAGGGCCGCGGGGACAAGGAGCCGCCGGATGCCGGCAGCAAGGCGGAGGCAGGCTCCGCGGAGCCCAGCGGAGCAGCGGGCGGTGAATAGCCCGCACCGCCGAGCCGCGTGCCTCGGGCTGCCTGAGCAGCCGCTCCCTCCCGGGCCAGCGCTCGGGTCGCCACGTCCCTCCTGCCCCAGCGCTGCTGCCGCGGGGAGCAGAGGGAGAGGCGCCGCGGGACTTGGCTGGTCTTGCACATTATCACACGCAGGAGCGCGTAGCGACGTTCTTTTGAGGGGATTGAAGTCTTTGGACAGTCAGGAGTTTCTGTCGGTCTGAAAAGCAGTTATTTCTGTGCTGATTTCACTAAAATATAAATAGATCAGCCTGGCCGACAGAGCGATTGAAACTGCAACAACTGTGCATTTTTATCCTCTCAGAAACTGTTCGTCGGGTGCCTTACTTGGAGCAAGCATAAAGTGGACCATTGAGCACTTGCATCTTGTAATTTAAAAGTCACTCCTTGCCTAAGTGGTACTTGGAGGCTCTCGTTTTCAATCTAATTGCTGGAACTTTTGGAGAGGTGAACTGCCATAATTTTGGATGAAACTGCAACCCATATGCTTTTATACTGACATTCTTAAAAAATGAAAGAGCATTTCTATACTTAGAAAGTCATTAAACTGCTGAGGAAGTGAGAGATTAATGGGGAGTCCGTTTTATACTTCAGCTGATGAAAAGAATAAAGGATTATGTAAATCACTGCCCTGTTGTTACTTCATACTTATTTTTATTGTAGCAGAGAATAAATTTCTCAGTTACAGTTTTTCTTCTAAGCTGTGTTGTTACAAAACTTGCTTTCTGTATGCAATATGTGGCTCCCTTAGAATCAGACAAGGTGCTGACACACCACCTTGCAAGAGGAGTTAGCGTGAGTCCAAATTCATCATGCAAATCTCATTCTCTTTAGTCAGATATATTCTTTTCCATGGAGTCCCTTGAGAGTAAGGAAATATTCACCGTTTGTGCCCTTTTCTAAATGAGGTAAACACTTCCTCTGTGACTTCACATGGGAATTCCTGTAGAGGAGCTTTCATACTGGCTGCAGAACTTGCTTTCTGTGCAGTTCAGAGTGCTTATGCTCACTTATTATTATTATGGTTTTGGTTTTCAATTAAAGTTGTAATATAAAATATTGATTCAAGGTTTTCTGAGGGCAGATATACACAGCTAACTGGTCTCATCCAAGCCTTTTGGAGTGCAGGGAGAATAGGGAAATATTTATTTTCTTCCCTTAAGAGAACTTCAAGCTCTGAAATGTCTCTTTAAATACACTTGCTTGTTTGTTTGTTTTCCTCTCTTGACAGCTGACATTCTGACTACTGCTTTAATTTTGACATTTTCCTGTCAAGTTTGTCAGTTTAAAAAATAATGTGTGTTATTACCTATTTTTCTTGCAAGCAAAGGCTTGATGATAAATACGGTGTAAGCGTCTGCTAAGGATGAAGAATTACATAGTATAAGTTTTTTATTTTCTCCTCTCTCTCCATTTAATGGTGGTAGGCAGTTGCTACCTGGGAAACAGTCTTTTGCTTTTGGTGAAGAGGTCACTGATATTTGTGAGCCATCAGACTGACTGTAGCCATAAATTCCTTTGTATCATGACAGGAATTAAATCCACCTAGGTGAGAATGCTACTCATTACAAGGTGACTCATAATCTGCATACTTTTCTAATCTGTTTATCTGACATTTGAATTTCAGAAGGCAGGCATTTTTTATCTTGGGCAGAAGGCTTGATTCTATATTCAGATGTGGCAGATTTGGAAAATTACTTAGCCATTAATGCCTTATTTCTTAATAACAGTCCTGTTGCTGTAAGTAATTTCTTTTATGGGGTAGTGTATGTGGAGCTCTCCTATGAGAGGCTGTAAAAGCAAATAGCAACTAAGATGAATGAGAGCATCTCTAAATTATTTTTTCTATGTTTTAGTCTTTCTCACCTACCAGATAGCTGAACTCTTGATGGGACTGTCCAGGTGTGTTTTTCTAAGCTCTGGCAACTATCTCATTCTCTCTTTTTGAGTCTTACCAAGCACACAATTAAGTGCTGAGTTAAGCACTTGACTACTTATTTTGGCATCTCTCAGTATGTGACTCAGACTATTTAGTTAAAATATACAAGTTCATGCCCTTGCTAGCCATTCACCTGTCTCATAATTCCCATTGCGCTCTTCCTTTGAAAGCATGTTTTGATTTGAGAGTTCTTTTTCTCACACAATTCAGAATCATTAGACATTTGTCTAGAGGACTACATAAGGGTTCAGCTATGTTCCCCCTGGCTTACAATTTCACTCATCTGAAACCATCTTAAGGATGGGATCCATCTTAGCATGTGTAGACATCTCCAACAGTTCATCTAGACTTTTTTACTCATCCAGACTCCCTTAATATGTGCTTGCAATTAATCTCATTTTAGACTAGATGCTGAAAGCAGGACTGATGAATTACTTCCTGAAAGTGCCTTTCTCTGCATTGACTGTAAAGAAGGCATATGGAGACTACTTATATTTAAATGCCTGTAAAATACACATTTAAAAATAAATCAGAAAATTCATCTCACTTTAAGTCTCCAGCTGTGCAAGTCACTTTTGTAAAAGCAAGCTCATGGTGCCTTCTGTCTTTTCAAGGCGTGACTAAAGGGTCATAATTTTATTATTGCTTTTATTGCTTTTACATGTTAAAGAGTCTTGTTTAGTACATCTGGTGTTCTTTTATTTTTGAAGTCAGTAGAATGCAAAATAAATAGCATTTGGATTTGTCTGAAACTTGAGCAGGTTTGAAATGCATGAATTTCTCTTTCTCTAATAGTTCAGACCAAAAAGAAGATGATTTGGGAGAAAGGATTGATCATTTTTCCTTTCCATTCTTGATCCAATTGGGTCTTTAGTGAATAAGAAACCAACACATATCTGTCATGCAGCCATTGGTTCATATCACAACCATGATTCACTGGTCTGCAAGAGGAGGATTTGCTGTTTAGAGAATAGAAAGAGAATAAATAAGATCATAATGAGTACAGATAATCATAACAAATACTGAGATAATAAAAGTGTCTGGATATGAAAGTGGATGCAATTTTTTAAAAAATATGTAACACCATATAAAAAATACACAGCAAAATGCAAATAGTTTTCCAAAACATGGCAAGGATAGAGACAAATCTTGACTTTTCTCTCATGTTGCATACATGTTCATTGACTAAATATTATATAAGTATATTATATTCCAACTGTTTTTCCAGTGCAGAAAAAAAATTATTTCATCTCATATTAAAGCTGTATAAATCACATATAAACTTTGTATCTGTGAATTTCACAATGCTTACATTTGTAATGAAATGGTGATAGCAAGAAACTGTTAGTCAACATTTGAAAATGGTGATTCCTGCCAAGAATAAGAATGTCCAGATCTCTTGTCTATCACTTTTTGTTATCCAAAAAGTGTCCCATGTTGCCGATTTTAGATTTCCTTAATTCCTACAGATAGTTTGACAGGTAGGCATATCATTTGTCAGCTGCACATTTTATTTATGAACAAGTGATGGGTTTTTAATGGTTTGTTTCATCAAGTAATAAGAAATAAAATTTTAATTTCCATATTAAAAAAATTAATGATTTATGCTATTAAGGGGTTAATTAGGTGTTCTGTGGGATTGAAATGAAATCTATAAGTGGACATGGGAAAAATTAAAGTACTTCTGACATTTTCCTTGTTTAAGTGTATCATATAGCTTAAAGAATATTAAAAATACCATGGATTCTGTGCTTCCCCTAGAAATTTCCTATCACTTAATTTTTTCATGTTTTAAATCTCAGTTATCTTTCATCATTTATTACATGGAGGTCAAACACTGATAGATGCAATGTAGTTCCTTCTAGAAATAATATTTTTTATTTCTTCAATATGTGGACACTTACCAAGGCTGTAGTGTGGTGATTTATATATTACACTAAAGATATATCATTAACTCAAAAGGCAAACACAGCAGGGCAGCAGCAGCAGTAACCACATTCCCAGGGCTTCAAAACATAAAACTTTATGTCTTTTCTTTTTCCCCCAATATGCAGCCTTGTTTTTCTTTTCAGGGTTTGTAGTCTGGGACTGGACGACTTAAAAGTGGATGTGTAAAGGGAGTTGTCTGTTAGCAAGCAAGTCTTTTCCCTTTTCTGTATTGCTGACTAGAGTTATAGAATCATAGAATGGTTTGGGATGGAAGAGACCTTAAAGATCGTCTCATTCCACCCCCCTGCTGTGCACAGGGACACCTTCCACCAGACCAGGTTGCTCATGCCCCATCCAGCCTGGCCTTGGGGGATGGGGCACTTCAAGGGATGGGGCATTCACAACTTTGCTGGGCAAACTGGTCCAGTGTCTCACCACTCTCACAGTGAAGAATTTCTTCCTCATACCTAGTCCATACCTACCCTCTGTTTGAAGCCACTCCCCTTTGGCCTGTCACCACAAGCCCGAGGAAAATGTTCTTCAAATTTCTTGTAGGTACTGGAAGGTTGTTTCTAGGTACTGGAAGCCTTCTCTCTTCCAGGCTGAACAATCCCAACTCTTTCAGCCTGTCTTTGTAGGAGAAGTGTTCTAACCCTCTGATCATCTTGGTGGCCTCCTCTGGACTCCAGCGCCATCCACAGCCTTCTTATGTTGGAAGCCCCAGAGGAGAGCACAGTACTCCAGGTGGAGTGGAAGCAGCAGTGGAGCTGGGGAATGCAGAGGTGTGGCGGTGGTCCTGCATTTGTTATGTCCTTCCCCTCCTTCCACTTGCCAGTGCTTTTGCATTCTGAGTCAGAAAAATGGGAAAACAACTACTATTATGTATTTTATGGGTAATATAAGAGAAAAAAGACTGCAGGTCCACAGAGAGGATGAGCTGAGGAGGGAAAGATGAAAAAGACAGGCAAGCATCCATGTTTATCAGGATGTATCTGTCCTAACCATCTTCTTGCTGCATATGTTTTCAGGTTTTACTCAAAATGTGGTGGTTTGAAAATAAATAAACATTCTAAGTCATTAAGCCAGGAACAACATGCAGGCTATAACCTGTCAGAAAAGCAGTTTTGTTTTTGGAATGTAACCAAAAGGCTTTGTGTTTCTGACTGATAAGAATGATTTAAACTGTTCTCTGGAACATAACATAAGATTATAAGTACAGATAGTTTGAGGGAGATTATAAGTGATCTAAGTCTGTAATGTCGGTGCAGAGGAATGTATTACATTACTTTTCATTCTTACAAGCATATCTTTCTCTAAGGGAAAGAATTTTTCCCAGTCGTTGTACTGAAGATTCTTTTCAAGTAAGAAATTCTGTAAATTTTATTTTATGATGGTGAAAGAGTAGTGAAAATTCTACTGCATTCAATTTCTGTCTTGTCAATATAGGGTTCTTCTTGGTTTGTGTTGAGATAAAATTTGTTAGGTCTTTTTCTCTATTTTAATGATAAAGGGGGAAAAATTCTGTGAAATTAAAAAAAAATCTGTGAAAATCTGTGAAATTTTAAAAAATCAGAAATATCCAAAATAAATTAACATTCAGAAAAATCTATTATCTATATGTTTCTGCCTTGTTTTACTGAATTTCTAGTAATTCCATAAAGTATCTAAACTGTCATTTAGTTCTTAGAAAAAATGCCTAGATACTTTCTAATCTTCAAAAATAACAACCAGCTCAGAAAACAGCAGCTGACATAAAAAGCACAACTTCATATTTTTTGCTGAGTTGGGAGTTTATGTATTTGCTGTAACAGTGAGAGTTAATTATGTGAAAGAGCCAAGTCCTGCTTTACAATGCCTGCACTGGACTCTACATATTTTCCTCTGTTCTTAACAAAGTGGTGCCTCCTGGCCATCACTTGATTTTTCTCCATTTCAGATTCCTTCTCTCTCAGTCTGCTCAGTATCAAATATCCACCAGTTTTGCCTTCTTTTATATCCATCCTCCCCCAAATATCCAGCTTTGCCACGCTTTGGACCACTCCAGTTGCCCAGCAATCCCTGTGCATCTGAGCACAGGCAAGTGCTGTGTGAGTAAGTTGAGCTCATACTCACACCCAGCCGGTGACAGTGGCACTGGTGTCACCCAGCGTTGCTCAGCTTTATGAAGTACAGTGCAGTCCAGCACCCTTCCAAAGCTTTCCCTGGACTGTTAGGGCCCACATGTGCAGTGGCAACGGCACTGTCACCATCAAGGTTAGTGGACACAATACAGTCCAGTTCCAAGTCATAAATGCAATACAATTCAGATCCCAAGTCAGAAATCTGGCAATTGTTATCTGTCCTACAACCTCCCCATGCTGGGTATTTGGGCACTTTTATCTGAGCCTTTCTAGTTAGGAAGCTCAAGAACCCTTAGGCATATTACACAGTGTAAGAATCTGTATAGAAAAGACATTTTGGGGGGGTGAGGAATGGAGAGTAGAAGGCATTTTCTGTACATTTATATAGTTTTCAAGGTGACTCTACCCATCATAGACATGATAGTCATATAATGACAAATGTATTCCATCCAGACTGGACAGAGAAACCTATATACCTCAGGCAGGATACAGCACCTTGCTATCTCTGCTTCATAGCTGCTTATTGCTCTGCCAAACCCAGATTTCAGGCTTTTGGAGAAACTAAGTTGGAAGGGAGTAGGCATAGTGAATGCCCATAGTGATGTTTTTATTGGAAAGCATCTGTCTTGTCAAAATTGTGCTTGGTTTGTAGGTGTCTAATGACATACTTTGAAATACTCTCAGGTTCATCTATTTTTCTTGGCCATTTCTCTCCACAAAATGTAGTATCCAAAAGCATTTTTCTTAAAGAGAAATCTAATTAGTAAACCATCCTTTCTTCCTGTAGCTTAGCCTGAAGTTATCAGCCAAATAAGGCTATGTTGAAGAGGATGGAAGTGCTGAATACACAATTCAGTTGAAATATTTTATTCTCCTCTAGAGATTCATAATTCACATTCTGGTCTGAAGAGCCCTGGTGTCAAGTAAGGTTCCTAGGGACTGAAATTACAGAGTTTAGAACCCTGGATTCATATTTTTTTCCTTGGCTAATTTCTTCTGATTTTTTGAAATTATTATTTTTCTGGGATCTTTTTTTTTAATCAGGATTATAAGCCATTAAATTGTCACTGTTCTAGAAATATGGCAGAGTAAAGTCAAATCTTATATAACATGAATGTATGACATCACTGGGTTTTTTATTTCAGTAAGACTTAGTTTAATACTTAGAATTAGGATATTTATTTTGGAAACAGGTTAAAATACGGTGAATAGTCGCAGTGTTAATAGAGCATGCCACATACGTTGAAAATGCAGATTTTTAGATTTCCAGAAACAACCAGAAAACCTTTTTTTAAAATTCTGATTCACTGGAAAGCTGGCATTTCAGAAATTCTTACATTACATCCATAAAACTGATTCTCATTCTCTGTGAAGAAATCAAATGGGTTCTTCAAGTGTCAAATGCGAAGAAACCATACTCTGTGTATATGTAATGTTCTCTGGTGTAGGGACCGTCTGAGGAGGCAGAATATTTACATGCAGCCATCACCTTTTTCATCCACTGCCCAGATATAAAGTGCCTCTGTGACCAGTTTTGTTTAAGTTCACTAACTGCAGGTAGCAGCCAGCCTCAGGATTCTGAGATGTGTTGTTGTCTTTGCTACTGCACTGGGAAGCCTGGTGAGAAAGGAAAATGATTTCCTGTGCACCTTTCTTTGAGTGGGAAAATGCTGCTGCTGATGCATGCTGCCCACCTGATGTGTGTTCCATGTGAAAACTGTTCTCTGGAATGCATGCCACAGGAAACAGTCCAGTCCACTGACTGGATAATGCTTGGTGCTGTCCCACTGCTGGGTATAGGTCTCAGGCCAAACAAAGTGCAAAAGTTGCCTGCATTTCAGTGGCCACAAGGCCAATTTCCACAATAAAGTGAGTGCAGTATTTTTAAAATATAAACCAAAACCCTTGGGGAAAAAGCAAAAAATTACTACTGGTTACAAATAACAATTCACCCACTTGCAGCTGTATAAAAGGTCAAAATGCCACCAAAAAATAAATAATACCAAATAAAACATACTCTTTTTTCAGTGAATTAAGCTTTAGTTAAAATTATTTCCATATACTCTTATTTGCCATTTGGAAAGCATTGAAAAGAGTTCTGTTTATTTAATGGTGTATATTATTTCATGAGAACAACTTTTTTTCTTCCTGGCAGTTATATTCTACTATTTGGAACAGTAACACAAAATGGACTAACTAACTTTCTTTCTAGCTAAATTGAATGATTTACTGCTGTTGATCACCTCTCCCAGAGTGAAAAATAGCAGGAACAGCTGTTAGTTTGGGATAAACAGATTTTGTTTCCAGCTGAAACCACACGGAGTGTTTTAGCCAGGAATCATAGGGGCAGTGCTGGCTGGGAGTGATTTAGCCCATCCATCTGAAGGCAAGCCTGCCATCTACTGAAGCCCCAGCCCAAACTCTGCGATGTGTCTGGGAGAACTGAAACTAAAGTGCTTATGCTGGTAGGTGTGTAGGCTTCCATCGCAACCTTTACAAGGCAAAGAGAAAAAAAACATGAAAGAACAAAACCCAGCTCAACTTCTCATCAAAGCTGAGTATGCAGTATGAATCTTTACACCTTTTCGGTCTTGCTTCATCAAGTCTGATGCTGAACAAATTCAACAGTAAAAAGTAGACTGACTCTGTTTAATCTGACCATACATAAGAATATGCCTGAGTGAAAAGGACCACATAAGATTATGAGATTTATGCCATCTTGAAGATACCATGAGTGAGAATTCAAGTGAAGCCCTGGAAATAGCATCATGGGGCATTTTAAAGTTTTGGCAGATGTTTGATTTCTGTGAAAAGTTAATTGAGCTTATAAAGCAATTTCATCCTTTTTCCCCAATATGTACATGTAAAACATTACAAAATTTAATATTTGCAAGTTTTCTTTAAATCGCGTCCACTAGGAAGTAAAAGAAAATAAACCATACCATTGTTAAAGCTTTTCATGAAATATTTTAATAAGGATGTAACAGTTTCCACATTAGCAACTTTTAGACTAAAAGGAGCTGACTCACAGTCCACTGAAGTTAATTAAGATTTTTTTCTCTCATTTTGATGGACTTTGAATCAGACAACTTTGAAATACTAAATTTATATATTCATTTAACAGTACCTAAGTTTTTGTGAAAGAAATGTACAAAGTAGCATCCTGCTTTTTGCTGCTGAGAAAAGTTAAAGGGTATAGTTTAACAAAAGTAAGTCCACCACCACAAATACTAGATGCCTTAACTGCCAACCTTACACTTAACACTGTATTTAAGCACTGCAGCTACGAGTACAATGCTATGGGTATGCTGCTACTAGATATTTTTTCCAGTCTCTTGCTTCCAATTGCCAGTAGTTATAATTAATAAAACCACAGTATTGTGTAGAGAAGTGATTTTTCACAGCTACTGGGACACTTGCCACTGAGTGACACTGTTAGCATAGGTGGTAGAAAGCAAAAGACATAGCTGCTTATTTCAACACGGTCTGTATCGACTCTTTATGTGGGATAAGAGGAGCAGGGATAAAAGGTTTAATTTAATCAGCTGTTATTTATCAAAGAAAGCTTCATCTGTCCATATGAAATTTGTTTTGTCATAAGAGGAGAAGAGAGAAAATTCAAGAGAGTATTTCTGTGGGGGAGACAATGTAAATGAAAGAGTTAGAAAAAATGACAATGTTTTTATCTGGAAAGGAGCCTTCTTGAGCATCACCCATTTTAAATGCAACCTTGCAAGTAGCCACCACAGACATGAGTACATAGTATAAATTGCTTCAGAAAAACACGTTCACAACACAGTGACTAGAATCAAATTAAAAAATCAAACAAGACATCTGGCACACATTAAAAACAAGAATTCTCAGAAATGAAACATTAAGAAGCTCTGGGTCAGTATATTACATTGGCAACATATGAAACCCATTTTTTGGGTTTTTTTAGTGCAACAGAAGAAACTGGAGCTAGGGTAATACCTATTACCAAACAGCTGCTTTTTCTGTCAAGTATTTATTTCAGAGACTGGTGGAGATTTTTAAATGACTCCCCCTTTTCCCATGTAGGCTAAAGTGACTTTGCCATCACTCAGGTCACTCAAAAACTGTCTCAGCTCCCTTCATCGCTGTTTCACAGCCGATGGAGCAGGCTCAAGACAGCCGATTCACAGTCTAGTGCTCCCTTTAAACTTTATTATCAGCACACTTTATTGTGTGTGTGGACAGATTCAAGCATTTCCCAGGTCAGTGGTCCCCCCAGCTCCCATCTAAGTGAGTCTCAGCTCTCTGCTCCCTGTGTGTCATGGGACTGCTTATCTCCCATTGTCAGCAACCTGCCGTACAGCTCCAAAGCACAGCAATAATCAGATTTTTTCCTAAGACCTTTTCTACTCTGCTTCTGCCAAGTAGCACAGAGAGCCAACAGTGAGTTGAAAGCTGTCTGCAAAGCAAAAAAGTATCTCCGTGACTATGCTGCTTCTTTCTCAGGGACTTTTTGCTCCCTGCTTATTATTCCAGGGGGAGGGAAAGGTAGGCACAGAGGGAGGCTACTCACTCCTTCCTGCGGGAGGGCAAGGTGTATGTTGGGGGAAATGTTTCCAGCATTTCTAATCTCTGAAGGGGAGGTGTGTACTGACAGATGTTGAGCAGGGTCATTTTCAGCTGGAGGGAGTCTGAGCCTGAATTCTGGGGCTTGATTGAGGCAGGCTCGACTCAGTGGCCTGGGGTGTCCCACTAGCCAAGGGGAAGGGCAAACTGTACAGAAGATGGAGGCAGAGTCACTGCAGGACTTTTACAGCCACTTGTCAGACACAGAAAGGAGCAGCAGAGCCAGGCTACCAGACCCTAAGCTAACCCATGAGAGCCACAATTCACTAAGTGGATGTCAAAGCATCAGAGAATGCACCTACTCTCAAGGGTGCAGAGGGCAGCAAATCAAAGATGTGGGATTTTCTTCGCTCTTTCTTGTGCCAAACACTGCTGGCGACGGGCAGGACTAAAATCCCCTCCCTCCCAGCCTCCCCATGCGACAGCCCTGCTTTGCTCACCCTCCAGCTGGGGGGCAGTAAGGGAGCTGGGGGACAGGAATGCTTCCTCAGAGGGTGGTAATCCTGGAGGTGCAAGTGCCATTCCTGTACATGCTCCCTGACTCCAAGTTGTCTGGGGGAAAGTCCTCCACGCTGTATGCCCTGCTCTTGAGGGCAGTGGCATAGTAGTCGATGGGTTCCTCTGCAGCATTGTCCATCCAGCTGAGGCAGAGCAGCCGCTGGAAGGACCGCTTGAAATTGTCTGAGAGAAAACCATAGAGGATAGGGTTGGCACAGCTATTGGCATAGCCCAAGATGACAGAGAGCTGGCTGATGGTGGCATCATCCTGCTCTACAAAGACATTGACCAGCTGCACAATATAGAAGGGCATCCAGCAGATGACAAAGACCATCACCACCATCATGACCATGAGGGTGATCTTGCGCTCTGAGCGTTTGCGTTGCTGCCAGCCAGCCTTCAGGGCCACCATGCGCATCTTAGCAATGATGAGGATGTAGCAGAGGCAGATGGCCACCACAGGCAGCAAGAAGCCCATCAGAAAGGTGTAAACCACAAAGACCACCAGCCATCTCTGGGTGGGCTCTGGCATGAGCATGTTGCAAGCCACTGTTCCATCACTGTTGGCTGCTGTGTTGGAGAAGATGATGATGGGCAGGATGATGAGGATGGAAAGCACCCAGACACCCAGATTGACCATCTTAGCCACAGTGGGCCGGCGGTACCTGGCCGCCTTGATGGGGTGCACCACAGCGATGTAACGGTCCACACTGAGCACGGTCAGGCAGTAGATGCTGGTGAACATGTTGATGGCATCCACACTGAGCACCAGGCGGCAGAGCAGGGAGCCAAAGGGCCAGTGGTGCAGCAGCGTGGAGGTGACCAGAAAGGGGACGCTAAGCATCAGCAGCTCATCCGCGATGGCCAAATTGAGGATGTAGATGTTGGTGGCCGTCTTCATCTTGGCATAACGTAGGATCACGTAGATGACCATGGAGTTGCCGCACAGCCCCACCAGGCACACCACGGAGTAGATGAATGAGATGAGGATGGCGCTGCCCTGAGACTCGCTCAGGGTGCTGTTCGGAGCGCCAGAGGAATTCCTGCCGCTTGAGTCCATGCCCTCCGCCGCCGCCTCCTCCGAGGCGCCACCGGCTCCTCCGCCACCACTGTCGCTGCCGCCGCTGTCGCTGTCGCCGCTGTCGCTGCCTGCACCGCCCGGAATCCTGGGGCAGGTGCCATTGGAGAGCATCCTCCGCCCGACCCCTCCGCCCGGCTCAGAGCAGCAGGCGCCCGCCGCCGGCTGCGCTGGGCACCATCACGCCAGGGATCCCGGCGCGGCGGCTGCGGGACGCGGGCATCGGGAGAGACGCGGCTGCCAGCGCCGCTCGCTCCGAGCGGCCGCGATTGCTGCTCCCCGGCTGGTGAATGATTAATAGCAGTGGCGCGTCACCAGCTAGGGAAAGAAGGAGGGAAAGAAAAAAAAATTGCAGGAGGAGACGTAAGTGGGTGTCCCTTCCCACCCCCCACACCCCTTGCCCGCCTCCCATCCCGCCCTCCGGCTGTCCGCAAATCCGGCAGCTCCA
>VXBI01009810.1:0-11391 GCA_013397375.1 Toxostoma redivivum
AAAGTGGAAAATTACACTGCTTAAGACTAATACACTGATTATTATTAAAAAAATTAATTTAAAGGTTAATTAAACAAGTAATTAGAAAAATTAATTAGGACGGTTATATAATTTACAACAACCCCACCTGGAAGCATAGCGGCATTTAAGTTGGGCCCCCAATGAAACTAGCTGACTTTCTGTCGGAAGTGGCTAGAAGAATTAGAAAACTGCACAAGAAAGATAATCCCTACTTTCATGTCTTAGGCAGTTTAANGAGCAGCAGCAGCACGGCCGGCGCCGTGAACAGGAGCGGCCCTCCCCTCCTCCCGCTCACCCCTGTGCTGCCGCCACCAGCCCGGCCTCTTCAGCTGCGCGGGACCGGCTCTGCCCACAGCACCGGTAACTGAACCCAGAGAAAGCTTGCATCCAAAGAAACTGGGACTGAGCTATACTGTTCTGTTTTTTTGTCATTTTTTTTATAGCTGTTGTTGTTTCTGCTGTTTACCTTGTTAGATATATTAGTAAAGAACTGTTATTCCTACCCCCATATTTTATGCCTGAAAGTGTCTGATTTCAAATTATAGTGATTAAAAAGGAGTGGATTACAGGGAAAGGGGCTCATCCCTCTCCTTGGCAAATACCTGTCTCTTAAACCGAGACATCTGGCAAAATTACATTAACTTTAAAACTGTATAATAATCCACACTACCATTAACAGGCCACTTCTCTTGATCATCTAATGGATACTCTGGCCGCCAATGATTACAGCATTCTATTAACTGTTTCTGAGTTAAAGGGTTGCCTTTAGCTATGTGCTGGCTAAAGTGGAAAATTACACTGCTTAAGACTAATACACTGATTATTATTAAAAAAATTAATTTAAAGGTTAATTAAACAAGTAATTAGAAAAATTAATTAGGACGGTTATATAATTTACAACAACCCCACCTGGAAGCATAGCGGCATTTAAGTTGGGCCCCCAATGAAACTAGCTGACTTTCTGTCGGAAGTGGCTAGAAGAATTAGAAAACTGCACAAGAAAGATAATCCCTACTTTCATGTCTTAGGCAGTTTAATGAAACAGAATTACTTCTCATTGAATGCAGATTTAGTTAATCTAAGTGTTAATTAAATTTTTCTTCATTTCCTTTACCTGCAGCCTCTGAAACAACTGTTCTTTCAGCAATAAAATTCTGCACTGTACAGAGATCAAGAAGGAATGACTCCCAAGGATTGAACCTTAGCAGCATGCCCAACAGCTCCCAGAAGGCTGGGGTGTGATTGCTATAGTTCAGTAATAACAACATATGTGTACTACTGTCATTAGATCAGCTTTGTGAGGAGAATTTAAATGTGTTCTACAAACACATCTGAATAAAGATAATTTTGCGCAGAGTTCATTATCAGTTTAGACATCCTTAGGGGCTGATCATGTTCAACTCTTTGCTTGCAGAATCAGGCCCATGACAATAATCAGCAACACAAAACTTTGTCGACTTTTAAGATTTTTTGCATATACTTGCAGTTTTTTAAACATGTATTTAAATTAAGTCCTTGGCATCCAGCTACCTTTGCAAACCAACACATGGAAGGTACCATGACATTTAGACCTGCTCGTTAAAAAAATTTCAAAATTAGTTGATTTGAATTATTTTTCAACTATTTTCAAGTATTGATTTTTTGATCCTTCCTCAGTAGTATTTAAAGAAAACCAGACAGCTTTAATGCTGAAGATCTTAGGACTAGATTTGCAGAAGTACTTTGGGCCCTAAAGATGCCTACTCTGCAATTTTCTATAAGTCTTTGGTGTAAATGAAGCTGATACATTATGTGCCTAAGCCCTTTTGTAAATCTTGGTTTTAGTGAGTAACAAAAATATGGGAATTTTCTCAGTTAAATTCAATTTACTTGATAGATATTATTCTCTCATGTAATTATTTCCTTAATTTCTGTCTACTTATTTTTCTTAAACAAGGCTTTGTACACTTCTTTGCATCCCAGCAGATGATCAGGCTCAGGCAGTTCCTTTGCTTTCACCTGATTGTTTTACTACTCACAACACAATAGGATTATTGACCTATTTTTGTAAAAGAACGGGAACAGAAGAGTTGTAACACCAATCAGCCAGAACTTCCAGTGAAGTATCTTATTCAGGAAAGTTGTGTGATTCGGAATACTCAAGTTAGAATTTAACTGCAGCTAATAAAAGTACTGAAACCCCATTCCAGAAAGCACAAAATTATATAATTTTACTCACATTATCTGCCTGGTTTGCTTTTTGCACTTTTCAGGAGGACTGATCTTTTAATATGATGCTGGGTGGCACACCACTAGAAGCCTAGTTCAACCTACAGTCTAATTTACTATACACTATATTTTCCATGTTAGTCTGTTGTACTTCTTTGTATAATAATATCCTAAATAACTCAAAATAATTATGTACACTTTATATATAAATTGACTGCATAAATTTACAAATTGAAGGAGCCCTGGTACAGCTCTTGCTCTACTTTTTGTTGTGCTCACATCTGTTAGGGGTGGATATACTCTAAAATTGTGGCCTGTTTATGAGATGCCCAACATTTTAAAATGGTGGCTGAGGTTACCTGCCCTGGGACAGGGAGCAAAGCAGAAGGATATCCTCAGATATTCTCACAATGTCAGAACACATATTTCTGTTCAGCTGCATGCTTGCCATCAATCTCCATTTCTACAGCCATTTGAAATGCATGGAAGTGACTTTCTCAGGCAGTTTACTCCTTTCTCATTGCAAGGTGATTCCAGACCCTTAGATAGTTCCCAGCTTTCAGATTTAGAGCATGAACTGCGACAGTAGTGGTAGCAGAGGAACTTATTGTTTAGGGTGAGATGGGGGTTGATTGGTTCAGAAAACCCAATCCACCCCAGCAAAGATTACACCCACCTTTTACCAGGTGAAGTTCTCACTGATAAGGGTACAATTTGTTGCAAAAATGTGGGCAAAATATCCAATGATAGAGGTCAAAAACAATGGGAAAATAGCATAGCCTTTTTAGGCATAACTTAGGTAGGTAGGATTTTAGGGAAAATAAATCTTAAATAACAATCCAAAACTGCTGAAATTATTTTGGTTTTGAATCTTTTAAAGAGCACTCTGTTTTGGCATAGAGGAAAAAGCAGGAATTAATTTTTATTCCATACTAAGCACAGGGACATGTAAAACGCTTTACAATTGGGATGCAGGTCAGTAGCAGAACCCATCTTCCCAGGAGGAGGCAAAGCTGGTCTTTATTATGAAGTCAGTAGTTTTATGGTCTCCTGCCTGGGGCCTGTCTCCAGGTTTTCAAAAACTTTGCTACCACTTTATATGTTTATAGCTCAGAAGCCTAAGAACAATTGTATGAAGCAACTTATTTTTAAATAAAATCGTGGTTTATTATAATTCAAATTCCTCAAGCATATTAGAGATTTTAGTTGGAAGGTGGGGTTTTCTTTGGAAGACAGGACTGCAGCATTCTAAACCACTGCAACACAATATAAAGCAACAATTCTCTTGCATCAAGCCTCTGCTGCTCCTCTTCAGGAAAGAAAGGCACAATATTTCCAGGAAAATGATAAATGGAATTATCACATCAAGACTTTCTGCTTTTAGTAAGTTAAGTAAATTTGACATATACTATAACTCCTTTATCTCATCCCCAGATTTGACATGAAAAATCTAAACTCTTTATAATTTAAACATGACACATCTGTCACCACAATGCAATCCATAGTTCTTAAGTAAGGTCAAGAACAGCCATAGCTTTTAAGGTGAAAGCCCGAAGGATTACACTAGCAGCTAATGCTAAGATACATTTACCATTCAAAGCTAGATTTATTCATAAGTTATTAAACATAAACTCCAATCACACCAAACAGATGATAGATGAAAAGTAGTTCCAGTGAGGAAAATAGAAGAACTTCAGTTTTCAAACATTTTAAATTAATAAATGTGTTAATTGCCATTTTTGTGGCAAAAGAAACTCTCTCCTGTAAGTGATAAGGGGTTTTATTCAGCTAAAACATACAAAGAAAAAAAGTCTCAACATGAGAGGAGAAATGCCACCAGTTCATATTGGACACAAGGGAATAAAATCCTTAAGATTGAATTCCTTTAATCAATTTTCTTGTCACAAACTTCTGTGGACCTCTTTGCAGCAATTCCAATTGCAACACCATTGCTTTCAAACTGCAAATAAAAGACAGCATGATAAATGGGATGTCAAAAAAAGACTTAACACCCAGAACATTAACAGCTGGTGATGAAAATGACTTTTAAAAGCAGGGCCAGTGATCTATGAAGAAATCTGCAGCAAAAACCAAAGTGGTGGTGTCTCTAGATTTACAAATAATTATTACTTCAGGAAGGGAACGAGGGCAGAGACAAGATATATAAATCTTTCCATTTTGATAGAAGAGATAAATAATAAACGCACAATTTAGATGCACTAAACATTTTCTCCATTACAAGAGGCAGAGGTGGCTAAAGAGTGGTTTTTGAGGTTTTTTAATTCTGCTTCATGTATCTGGTGTGATGTACCAATTATCTGACTTTTTTCTTCTCTTTTTTATTCTCTGAAAGAATAGCCAGCCATTAAAAAAAAATTAACTAAGCTGTTTCAGAAAACAAGTGCAATTCCTATCCTTCCAAGACCTACCAGAAGCTGTCTTGAAGCAACTATTTCTAGCTGGCTCAGTACCAGCAACTCCCTTTCATAAGAAAATAGCTACAAAAATGTCTAAAATCATGCAACGATTTACTCTTTTGCAGTGCTCCTGCTTAACTATAGCTGGGTATTTTATCTGCAGTTTCCCTGGTTAGCTAAATGCATTGATCTTTATAAATTCCAGATTCATTTTCCTGATCTCTTTTCGTGGCTGAAGGTGCCTGTGGATTTCCACCGCTGCCTCCTCAACCTTGTTTTGTGGCTATTGTTTCTTGCACAGCTTTCTTGGGCCACACATGCTTGATGAAAGGTGTGATAATGGGACAGATATATGGTTCCAGGAATTTCTTGTAGACCCAGAGGAGGACTGGAATGACAATGCAAGGAATGCACACCATAGCTTCCTCTTGTTCTGTGACAAAGGTGATGAGGAAAAAAACCAAAAACAACTTAGGATGACTGTTTGTATGCCATGAGCTAAAAAAAGTGTCTTTAAATAATGAAGAAAGATTTTACTTGATATTCAAACATAAAAGATTCTTAAATTATAGACTAGCTGTTAATGTTTCAGAAATGCCACATTTCAATTTTATAAAGTTCTCAACAAGGGAAACATTCTTGACATTTTAACAAAAAAGGAGCTTGCTATTAACTCATCAGTCCTACAGCTGCAACTTTGAAAACCAAATTCAGAAAATAAAGGTTTTTGCTTAAACCACACAAAAACAGTTTAAGCAGCAAGCTGCAGATATTAGCCCAGTTCTTACTATGTTATAACAGTGGGTCCAAAAGGTTTGATTTTCATATTCCCTTTTTATTTAAGGTGAAATTAAACAGCAGGACTCCAATCTACCCAATGGCTGGCTACCACTGAAGGGCAGGTCAGTGGGAAGGGGGAAAAGAATCCCAGTCAGGATTTGAGCGAAGCAAAATATAGGTTATTTCTTCCTGTGCAAGAGGAATCACTTAATCCCACACCAATCCCATACAACTGGCCAAACTATTAGAAAATTAATCCTTCCCTCTCTCCCCAAAGCAGGAAGAACTCTTCAAAAACAGGAGCCTGAAATCTGCAATGAAAAAAAGGGGAAAACCAAAGCACAGGGGCAGAAAAGTACAACTGGGAGAGGAAGCAGTTAAGTAGGATTAGAGCTGTCCCTCTCAGTGCTGATGAGCAATATATATTGTATTATATATATCACTGATGAGCAATATATACAGTCTCCTGCACAGCAGCAACTTTGCCCTTTATATTCCTCCTTTGTAGGCTGCTATCTGAATTCTTACATTTAGAAGCAAAACAAAAGCTTTCCAAGATGGAGAATGAAAAGGCAGATGTGCACATTTAATCTGGGATCAGTTTCACTTTTTTTTTTTTAGCTATCCTAAAGATTTTTAGCCTTGTGGAAGAACAAAATATCAATTTTCAGTTGACTACTTCCAAGTGTAGCTTTGGCTGCTTCAAATATAGTTTTAAAAGATCTACTTTCTGAAGTCAGAGAGAAATCTTCAGTCAAGAAAACATAAATGAGTTAATCCTTTAAAACCATTCAAAAAGATAATTCAGATACTCTCTCTGCCAGAACTTCCTAGACACAAAATTTACAGCAATATCTTGTGGATTCGTCCACAAGCTAAAGAACGTGGCTGGAGGAAACACCCCAGGCTGGCCTTCTGAGCCAACTGTACCTGTCTCTGCAGCCAGTTTGTGTGAAGATTTCAAACCAAAAAATAAACTGTACCTCTGCCAGATGTAAAAGCAAGCCACTGGAAGTATAACACCCGTTCTAATAGAGTGAAATGCCGTTCACAAGTTTCTTCTGTGATTTGGTGATGCTGTTCCTTGGTTAGCAAGAAAAAAACAAACAAAAAACCCAAACCAACCAACCAACCAACCAACCAAAAGTGGCGGCGTTTCCCCCTCCCGCTGAAATAAAGGCGGGAGCACAAAGATTTTTCCGAATCGGTGAAGTTCCACTCAAACACGCATTGAAACCTAAGAGCTCCACACCTTAGCATGGGCTATTACATTTCGGGGTTCACTCCGTCCGCTCCCGGTTGACGGAGCCGCTCCGGCCCGATAGAAGGGCAGCTCCCAGCCGGGCTAGAGAAGCGGCAGACCACGAAAGGACCCGGAGGGAGCAGTCCCAGTCCCGTCGGAGGCCGCCCCACACTCACCTCCGTCTGCACCGATCCAGCGCCTCTACCGACAGCCGCAACTTCCTCTACCACGCCGAAAGTAATCGCCTCGCTTCCGACTCATTTCGTGGCCAATAGGAGAAGGCGGCGTTCGCGTCATGTGGCCGACGCCCCGCCCCCAGGAGCCGCATTAGCACCCGACGGTGGCCGCCAGCAACCGCGCTCGGGCCGCAGCCTCCATTAGGCGCCCCGAACGGGCCAGGACGGTGGGGTAAGGAAAAGTAAATGCCTGCGCGAGTTCCAAATTATCTCGCTTTATATTTGAATAAGAGCGGTAAGTCAACAGCATCCCCAGCGTTACAACAACAAGCATCCCGACTATCGTGCTCACTGCCTGTGGCTGTCCCACAGCAACACTCTACTGAAGCCAAAGCAGAGAAACACACATGGTAAATCTAAACTTTCTCATTTTATTTATGTACATCTGTCAGAGCAGATTTAATCTCGAGCCATTAGCTTTTGCTTCTTCAGCTTCTTCTGGGATATCTGAAAAACAAACACAGAAATGAGAAAATGACAAAATGAGGAAACACCTTCCCAAAACATGCTACAAATAAATTTACAGTTATCTTTTGAAGATACTGAGAACTATTAGAAATTTGTTTACCTTTTTACAAAATGATCCACTGATCGTACTTGTATGTACATAAGTGTCCCGACAAGTACTACATTGCTTACAGGCCTGCAACTTAAATTTTATTGCAGCACATCCCAGTTTCACACAAATGGACTGAGGAAGGTAAGAACAAACTCCCTGTATGATATAAACTACTGAAAACCATTTTCTGAAGTTATCAATGTTGTGTTCACAGTAAGTATTCAGTAAGTATTGAGGTTTCTCAGAAATAACCTATCGGGTTTTTTCATAGGTATTCCAAAGGTGTCCTAAGATAGTCATCACAGCAACCCTTCTGCCTGAAAAATGCCAAGTATGAACACTCGGCTCTCCTGCTGCTGACATTAAAGAGGACTTAAGGGTATGATGCTGTACCTTTTTCTTTTGAGCAACTTCCTCCTCTGGCTTGGGAACGATCTGCTCCTTCTCAGTGAGGATCATCTCAATGTGGCAGGGGGAGCTCATGTAGGGGTTGATCCTACCATGTGCTCTGTAGGTGCGTCGGCGCATTTTGGGAGCCTTGTTGACCTGGATGTGCTCAATGACCAGAGAATCCACATCAAGACCCTAGCAGGGAGAGGAATAAAACTTGTGACTTGTTTTTTATCTTCAAATAAATAGTCTCCACAGCAAAACTGTGAATAATCACCCCCCCCAGACACATACCGCTGCTGGCAAATAAAACAGCTGAACTTGGCAGTGTCACAGAACTGAGCAAGCTCCAAAGTCAGAAAAACAGAGACCACCCTTCTACACATCATAGTCAATTTAAAACTATGCCAGTGGCTCAGAAAGAGACAATTATTATTTCACAGTTACTCCAAAGGTGTCCTAAGACAGTCACCACTGCCATCAAAATTACTAAATTAAGTATATTACTAAGATACAAACTGACCAAGAGTTCACATTTTGCTTTGCTTTGTAGTTTTTAGGAGACCTAAACACCACTTAAACAGTTGATAACCATGTGCAAACTATCTCCCTGTGAAAAATTATTACTCCCATTTAAACTTGAAAAACACAGCCTAATTCAAAGAGTATACCAACACCTTGATACAATTCAGTTTCATTGACAAAGCAGGCATTACCTGGCTTTCCATATCAGAGACACCCAGTTCAGGAGTGCTGACATGCAGCATGACATGAACACTTTGCATTCAGTAATGCTGACACAGCCTACCTTGAGCTCAGCATTGCTCTCTGCATTTTTGAGCATGTGCAGCAAGAATTCTGCACTCTTCTTGGGCCAGCGTCCCTGTGTCCAGCCCCACTGCTTGGCCTGGAAGAAGACAACAATAATTCCATTTTTGACCCAGTACAATACAATTTACCCTTCAGGCACCATTAACTTGCCATTACATCCCCTTCTATTAAGACTGCATAACAAAACAATTAAATTTGATCAATTACTTGACACTGCAAGTAGATGCAATGCTGTACTGGAATTAAGAGTAACTCTTTTCTCCCTCTTGAGCAACCTGGTCTAGTGGAAGGTGTCCATGCCCATGGCAGAGGGTGGAACTAGATGATCTTTAAGGTCCCTTATGATTTTATATTATAATACAGTTATAATCAACAATGACAGACTATTCTCTATACTATCTCAAAATCATCTTTTCCTCTTAACCAGACACAGCATCCTTCCCACATTTTCATCTTGAACCTCACCTGGGCACATCTACCGACTCCCCCGTTGTAGCGCCGGAAGGGAACACATTGCTTCTTCAAGGTGACATCCTTTAAGTACTTAGTGGCCTTGCGGATGTGCATGCCCTTGATGGCCTGGGCAGTCTCTCGAGTGTTCTAGCAATACAGAGCACAGTGAAGTTGTTAACACATCTATACAAGTTACAATGTGAGCAAAACCCCTCCTCTGTCCTGGATCCTATTCTTTTTGCTACAAACTCAATTTAAAGGAGGCACTCACACACATAAAAAAGCCCCACACCTAATTTAAGAATGAAGAATAATTAAGAACACTTATTTTTTTTTTTACTACATACTTTTCTAACCCTTGGTGTGACTGCCATTACTGAATTTGCAGCTCTAACACATCTTTATTGTTTTCTACCTAATGCCTAGATCTTTCCAACCAATAAAATTAAAATTTGAGTAGTTATACTTTTCATAGCTCCTAGTTGGCCACTAATCCAAAGAAGCAGAAGCCTGAAGGATAAATTCCTACTAAAATGTCAAATATGGCACCTCAGAGGAAGTGATGAGAACACAAGATAAAAACAATCTAAATATCTCTGTAAGTGAATTATAAAGGGGAGAAAAGAAAGAAAAATTAAAGCTAAAGTATCAGTGCTTAAGACATTAAATACAAAAGTCAGAGAGTAACTATAATACTACCTGATCATAGTAAAAAAAGCAAATTAAGATAACTGAAATCTCTTTTTACATTAATTATGTACCACTGTGGAGCAGAAAAGCATCTGCTCAGCTTTGGTTTCATGGTTAACTCAAACGTGTCCTGGATTTACAGCCACACCTAAACCTTTTCCAGAGGGACATATGCCCTCATGCCAAACATGCCTCCCCTGCCATACTTCTTGAGCAGCAGCATAAGCAGGTGAATCCAATGTTCCTTCCAAACAACCAGAAAGGCAGAGTAAGACAAATTAAACAAATGCCACATCTCACTCTAGCCCCATTCCTCCTGGTAAATTCACTGTAACAATTGTGATAATTGATAAAAGATTCGTGTCGATCACAGAAGCATTGGGGTTTGTATAAACCAGAATACCAAGCTCTGAAGTGAAGCATGGACACTAGATAAAGGAAATTATATGATAAAATCATTCTGTTTAAAATCACCTTGTTAGGTTATATTATGTTTTCCAAATAAGTTGTATCGGCTACCAGCTTGCAAAATCAGACTTCACAATAGCCCTTCCTGCCTTTGTGTATCTCAAGAGCCAGACCTCCAAAACTTCTCTGGAGGTTATCTACCAGGACCAGATGGTTATCTGTGATTGATTATCGCCTGGAGGCCTGGTGAATTTGTATATGTTTAGTCTAACACCTGGAGGCCTGGTGAATGTTTATTCACCACTGCTTACCCAGCAAAATTGGGACAGCAAAAAACATAAAAATTATTAACTACGACGGGAGACCATACTACAAAAAGGAGCTGCAAACCAAGTTCGGTGGGACGTCGATTGGGCGGTGACCCCTCACGTTCCCCCAGCGCGCTGCTTGCTCTGTCTATATCAAATAAAGCAATCTAAAATTTGCTAAATATCGAGACTCTTGTCTCTCATTTATAACCGTTTTCCTAGTGTATTTTATTATCTGTATTAGAGAGAAAACTCTTTAGGAAATGTTATCTTATTTTTGATCCTGTGGATGAAAACCATTACAAGCAGCTAAAGCAAACATAGGCCATAACCTACACTACCACCCTTAAGTAACCATGTAATGACACAGAATAAGAGACACTTCCTTCAAAAAATGCCCAACAAAAAATAACAAAACCAAACCAAAACCAAATGAAATTGCATTTTTTACTATGCACACACTGCCTACCTTGAAATGCACTCGCAGGTTGGATCCCCGTGACTTGCATGCTGCAGGAGAAAAAAAAGATGAACTTTCAGAATTAAAATCTTAATGATTTTGGTCAAGTTCTACTCGAACATTCACGAAAACAACTCACATTTTGTGGGATTGTCTGGATCCAGAGAGTAGCGCACCATTTTTGCATCGCAGCTGCAAAAAAAGCAATTAAAAACCCCATATTAAAGCTTCAAACACTGATAAGCAGAACCTGGATTGTTCACCTTACTGCCGATAACTAACTACAGGAGCTGCTCAGAAATTACACTGTCGTTTCACAATTAAATCCAAAGGTGTCCTAAGAAAGTCATCACCACTGCCATAGCCTCTCCCTAGGGCCTGCTTCCA
>VXBI01009811.1:0-31275 GCA_013397375.1 Toxostoma redivivum
AATTGTTGCTTCACCAGGATTTATTGAAATTTTGGAAAAGATACAGAAAAATGGGCAAAAGACCTTCATAACTGCACATCACGATGTGAAAGAAATACATCATATTTTGAAAAGAGTAAAGAAAGATGCTGAACACGAATGGTGGGATACTCTCTTTGGGTGGTCACCTACTGCTACAAGTGTCCTGAACAAATTGTGTCATCCCATCATTGTTCTCTTGATTTTGGTTTTGATTGGTTTTGTTCTATCAGCAATCCTATACGTTATGAATTGGAAAATGATGAAACAGTTAACAAAATTGGCATCTGTTATAGATATACCCAAATCGGTCACTGTTGACATCCCTAAGGTTACTGACACAAGATGAATTACATGAGTATTTTAAATATGATAAAACATGATTTTAACTAATATTGCTTATTTTTTTAATTGTATGGTATTTTGAATTAAAATTGTTTGATCAAAAATTTATTTTCTTTATAATCAAAAATGTATTTGTAATCAAAAAATTGAATTGCTTATTAATCAAAAATTGATTCCTTTGTAATCAAAAAATTGAAAAAAATTGTTGAAATTGTTATTTCTTAGAAATCAAAAACTTGAAAATATATATTTTAATTGATTTGTTACGTTTTCCTTTTTCTTCTTTTCCTTTCCCTTATCTTTTTCCTACTTTTCTATTCTGTCTGACTCTGTCTCTGTTTTCCGGGATATGCTACCAACCTGGACGAGTCCTGAAGACCTCACAACTGAAGGCTTCACAACAACACCACAAAGGAGCGGTCCTGATGACGATCGTGAGTCACGGGGTGGTGTAAGAGTCGGTCCGGACTTTCCCTCATATGCCTCACGACCGTTGCAAGGATAGAGGCTCTCCCAAGGACCCCCACCCGCTTCTGGACAGGAGTTCTGGCCTGGGCGAGGTGGATGCTGGCCAAGGGACTGTTTGCTGATGCACTGTGCTCTCTGTGGCAAAGTGATCCAGCAGCTGTCTACGGTACAGTGCCTTTGAACAGGTACTACTCCTACCACTGCTTCTCAGAGTGCCACTGTATGTTCTGTCTTGGAGCACCTCACAATGGCCCATAAATCTCCCCACCTTTTGGCCAGACGCCACTCGCTTTGGAAAGGACTATAAGAAAGCGACCCTCTGGAGAAGCCTTTGAGATCTCCCCACAGAAGACGTGTCTATTGGCTGGGGCCGCGAGGACACCGCGGAGTCTATCGGACCAGACCATGAGGACATCTGTCTTGGTGGTAGCTATACCCATTCCCCTCTTTCTCTCTCTCTCTCTTTACTTTGTTTCCTTTAACTCTCCCTCTATCGCAAAACTGAGTTGTTGGCACTCATTAAAGTGCATTTTGCTTTGAGTAACTGATTTGTCCCCTGTTGTTGCCTTTTTGCACCTCTGAGATCAAAACAAACTTTCACAACTCCTGCCTGTGTTAACAGTGGATCGTGACAACCTCTTTCATAGTATATTTCAGACTGGAAGCCAAAGCTGTAATACAAAACAGTGAGTTGCCAAGGCAATTGACAGTATGTACAAGTGACTCTTAGCAACTCACCATATCCTCAACTCCTCTTAAAATACACTCAGTGCTGTGAAAATTACCTATTAGTCAAGGCCAAGGAACACCTCTTCCAATTTCACCTGTCCCTGCAGCAAATGTAAGCATACAGCAGTAAAATTAGCAGCTCTCTTGAAACTTGTAACCTGCAGAAAATCTTTGAGCATTTTGCTCGCTAGAGACCAGACATTAGGGAATAAACACAGAAATAAAAAGTAATTTAATTAAGGCCAAGTAAGAATCTGCACATCAAGAAAGATGAAAAAGTTGAGGCATAACTCTAACTTTATGAGGACAAGCTTCATGAAAAGGAGTTTCACTAAAGAAACAGTTAAAATTTTGAACCAGAAAAGGGTAATGCCATGGCGTGGGTTCCTTTCTTACAGAAGTTTGATGTTCCATAAAAGCTTGGAACCAGACAGTTCTGCATAGTTTGTGACTTGGGACTGAATGTCTTCTGGCAAAGAGCAAATTCAAAACTTTTCGTTTCTCCCTAGTCTATACAACAGAGGTACTTTCTCCTCTTAAACCTGTGACTCGACTAAAATAAATTGTGCCTACAGGAAAGTGAGGAGCTGCAGCAAGTGGATTTCAGGCAGGCAACTATTCCCATCATGTCAGGGTCCACAGGGGCTGCTCCCAGAACTGCAATGTCAACACAAAAGGACAATGAGATCATAAAATTAATTAAGAATGACTGTGTGCTTCTTATATGTGTTGCCTGATAGCACCTTGCCTGTTCCAAGGGGATGAACATGGTCACTTGCCTCTCATAAAGAGCAGGAATAACCTGTGAGCAAACTGTGTTTGCAAACACAGATCATCTCCTTAGCTGGCTTCCTGCCAAGCTGCCCATTTGTTTTCCTCCTCTAACAGGAGACATCTCAATGGGCTACAAATGCAGTACATGAAAGAAGAATGCAGTATAATAAAGATATTTTCTGTAAAATTCTCATGATGAAGGACTACCTACATTTGTGCGTCTTAGTAAGTTTAGACCCTTCTAGTTTACACTATGGTGTTATTTCATGTTGCAGTGCAGCCTCCCAATAAAGGCATTCAGTGGGAAGTGTAGGAAATGCAACTGTACTTCCATGTACATTGACAACAACCACGGTTAAGGGAACCGCCCTGGACACGCCCGGCAGCACTACAACTACAGACAAGGGAGGAGTCAGAATACTGGGGGTTTCATCTATTTCCCCAGTGTGCATTCAGAAGAAGCTGCACCATTTTTTGTGATCTCACAATAAATTCAGGCAACCTTTCAATCTTTTTTCCCATTTTTCACAAAGTTGGAGAGAAAACTAAAATTAATTTCTTTCTAGAAAATATTCAGAGGGTTACTATGGTCTAAAATCTATTTTGGTATCAAGAAATGGTAATTCAAGAAACTTCACTAACCATGATACTAATGGGAGATCAAAGTGTGGACACAAGGTCCTACAGCAGTTTATTTCATGGAAACACAGAAATCCCAATGATTCAAGCTGAACTCTCATTTTAATTTTGCTATGGGTATAATTTCATTTTATCTTCTTTAATTTTAAAAATAAGGAAAAAATTTCTGGCGGTTTCTATTGTGGAGAACATGGGTATTACTGACCCACCCAGAAGCAAACTAAAAGGCAACTATATCCCAATTAACAAGACTCGACTTTAATAAATGTCTTCCTCTGACCTCCCATTACTCCATTAAATCTCCCATAATAAAAAAGGAATATAAAAAATTCAAAAATATTTTTGTTCTGACTCAGTACAAAATTAGCTCTCTGGGAGACTCCTCAGTAGTTTATGATTTCATCTTTTCAGGATTCTTCTCTTACCTTTCCAAACAAAACACAGCGTATTTGCTCTCAGTTAAAAATAGTTCTCTTCATGTTTTAGTTGAGCAATTTGGGCTCATTGCTAAGGGTTAAAAAAGCAGGGACCTCAATGTTCCAACTACCATTGGAGCAGCTGTAACCTCCCATCAGCAGAAAGCTGTGACTGAGCAGGGTCACAGACAGCAGCACCACATAGATCAGAGTGGCCTGGCTGGGGTTAAACTTAAAGACACAAATATTTTATGCGGCTTCAAGTGTAGTTAGGAGTTAGAGGAGCAGATCACAGGGCTGCTATGCATTTCCACAGACTCACAGAATAGTTAGGGTTGGAAGGGACCTCTGTAGATTGTCCAGTCCCACTCCCCTGCCAGGGCAGGATCACCTAGAGCAGGTGACACAGAACACCTCCAGGTGCATTGGGAATGTTCTGAATTTTGCAACTTAGAGAGCATTTGTAAATAGTGCTGAGTTTTTCTCTTTGCTTAATGAATTGGGAATGAAGCAGATCTCCAGAGGAAATCAATTTTATTCAATAGCAGAGCAAAACATCCCTGCAAATATTTAGAAAAGAAGTTATTGAAAGCTGCTCAGTGTACTTCTAGAGTTTCTGCCCAGAGCCCTCCTTCCATCCTGTTTTTCACTGCTCTAAGGATTCAGATGAATAAAACAAAATTAGAACTGCTGGATGCTACTTCAGACCTCTTGGGGTGATAGAAATCATATCCAGAATCTGCATTGTTCTTATGACACCTGGTGAGATGTTGCCACCTTCTTACAAGAAAAAGAAGTGATTTCATTCTGAGACTGCAAGAGCAAAAATCAGTAGTTTCATGGCACTTCATACAAATAACCCAAAGAAAACATACTTAATATTCAGAAATCAGAATTCTTGCCTTCCAGAAAGACACTCCTTCTTCCTCACTACAAATTATATTTTTTTTTACACAAAAATAGAAATAGGCACAGATACTGGCTACTATTTATTTTTGAACTTGAGAATAGCATGGTAATGTAAATTCAAAATTATTTCACTCTCATTAAAATTAGGAAAATGTTTTTTCTTGCAAGAGAGACTTCCAAATATATGTGAAAAACAAGTAAATTTCTACCACACTTTTTTGTGTCATATATGAAATACATTTTAGAAGTTTAAGTTTTTGCACTTTGTCCTGTAAAGCCATCAAATTTTCATAGGCCATTAGCTGTCATAAAATGAAAGCTGTACAAAACTAGAAACAGATTCTTTTCTTCAACAAATGTGAGTTAAGACCATCCTAATTATTCCACATCTAGAAAGACCTGGTGAATTTCTAGTTTTCTATAGATAGAAAGTCACACTGCTGGAAAGGCTGGATGTATCTGTTTCCTTTAGCAGAAGAGCCCGCTCTCCAAAGCCTGGGGACAGGAGGAGTGCAGCTCAGGCTGCATCACTTGTTGAGTTATCCAAAGGTTAGGTTATGGCAAGGTCTTCAGCAGAGTGAAAAAAACAAACAAACTAGATGTTACTAAAAAAATCAAAGGGAAGAGCACATAAAATTACTTCCACATGTTTTAATACAATATATCAATCTGCAAAATGCCTCACACCTCTTCAGACTTCACCCTTACGTCATCTCTCTTAAAGCCTATGCTCAATTGCTTTCCAAATTTATTTTCTCCCAACTTTCATCCTGAATGAAACTGATGGTGTATCCAGCAATTCCTCTCACACATCACAAATAAAAAGCTTCTTTCCATGAGAATGTCAGCTTGTGAGACTTCAAGTCTAGTTTGACTTGAAAAATCTTGCAGAAGGTGTCTCTCTTGTTCAGAAATATTAACACTAACTTGGATTGTGCTTGTGTGCGCTTTCAAACATCACTGAAAGATTACACAAGAGTATCCATAACCTCATTAATTTGATTCAGCTAAGGAAGCACCAGGCACTCCCTCCCTCTTTATCTCTAGCAATAGCAAGAAAGCCAACAAAAATTTTCACATTGAGAACTCTGACATTGTTGTGGTGTGTTTCAGCAATATTTAACATTTTCTCCCTGAAACACAAATTACTGTTCTGTGCTGACTAACCGCAGACTTGAAAGTTCTCTCACACAGAAAATAACTATTCCATTTTTCCCTTTAACACAGAAGCTCCAAGCACTATTGTAAACTTAAAAGGTCACAAGACCGACCTGTATATTTTTCTCTCCAAGTCTCTCATTCTTCTTGCATATTATTTATCCTTTGAGATATGAGTAAAACAGCTCCCAGTTTTGAGGCCAAAAAGCCACTGCCAGTTCAAATCTTACTTCCAGCACATGGGAGTGAGGATCTGGGACTGTCCCGTTCCTCCCTCTGCAGACCATTCCTGTCTTTGTAGACCACCTGCCATGGCCTTGGAAGCAGCCAAAGAGCTGGCTTGGGAAACAGCCACAGCTCATTTTCTGCTAAGCCACCCCCAAAACTCTTTTGAGTACAGCATGGGTAGCAAACATGTTGAGGTTTCTGTACCAGGAACATCAGTCAGGCAGTCTGAGCAGCAAGATGTCTCAGAAACACAGTACAAAATATTTATCTTCCTCATTTCTGTCCCACAAGTCCTTCCAAGGGCCTCCATGCCAGAAAGGGATTATCAGAACAGCCTCTCAGGGCACATGAGATATTCCCAGCCAATTTCATTAGCAAACTCTGAGCGTTGCCAGATATCCCTCAAGGCAAGTTAACCTCCTAGCCACATGAGGTACCAATAGACAGTATTTTAAAATTATACATAAAATCAAGCCCCTAAATGCCAAAATCCAATTAATTTGGGTACTAAGCAGAAAGTATGAAAAAAATTCACCACAAAAACAAAACCCCCACTAACTACATCAAACTCAGTAATATTAATTTTAGCTTGTTTTCACTTCCTTGCATTTCATAATCTCCTCTATGAACTCTGATCTCATCCATTAAAAAACCTCAGATAACATTTTGAAGGAATGAAGCTGCTCTGGAGCTACTGTGCCTTCACCTTCCAGATACCAGGGGCAGGTGAGCATCAAGGGCCACACATCACAGCTGGTTTGGAGGGCTTCTACAGTGAAAATCACCAACCAAACAGGAAGCTGAAGAATGCTGGAAGAAAATCAGATTACACGTGGAGGTCTCCAGGAGAGCCTCAGAAGGCAATGACTTTGAAAAATCTAAGGAAAAGAAAGAACTTTTTCCTCATTAATATGACGCAGGACGTGAATAGCCAGACATCTGTCACTTTGATATGTGAATGGTCTCCAGAGCTATCTAGCTGACAAAGCCACATCCATTAAAATACATCTTAAAAAAAAAAGAGACCCAGTACATTATTCCTAGTGCTGCTATGTATCACACAGATTCGCAATGGGACAGTCCCAGGCATACCTGTGACTCATCATTAGAAATCAGAATAATGGGGATCAGGCTACTGTATTATAAAGATTCAGAAAAAAATTGTATTATTTCACATTCTCCTGCATATATCGTATTATCAGAATTTATTCCGAATACTGTATTTTAATTTCTCATTACAGATAATTGGAATGTGTTTTGTCTCAATGCAATGTCGAGTCAAATGAAACACTGAAAAGCATGATTAAAAATCAAATCAAAGTATCTAATGGGTTTTCCTGTCACTGCTCATGGACATACTCTGCATTCACTCTTTTCTAATCCACTGTCTTTTTACATGCAACTTGAAAATAGCTCAGACAATTCTAATTCATAGTTGTTATTGGGTAGAGCATGCCCAACGGAGACAGAGGTCATAATGAAAGTAATTTATTAATAAAAATTACAAAAAATTATTTGAATTGCATTGTCACCACACCCATGCTGTGCTTCTCCAAAGCAGCATGTCTCTCTGAAAAGAAACAAGCACAGTACAAATGTTATTTAAGTGATATTTCATCTGGCTTTATTTACCCAAAGCACACTTGTCTCTCCCCATGGGCTTCTTCCCTGCAAGATTGCATTTCACTCTTCTGTGTGAAAGAACGTTCCAAGGACAAATACATGAAATTCTTCACGTCCACAGACACATGTCAGGGAATTAATTCCTGTAGTTTAACTTTCATTCCACATATGGTTTGGTCATAAGGTATTCTTACCTTATTTCCTCCACCAGTCATGGAACATTTACAGTATCAGATGTCTTCTGGGTCTGTCTTTTATTAAAAACCCACTGAGGCATATGAAACATTCATGCGTACTTTATATGCTAAATAAGGGCAACATGAGAAGAGACCTCATTGCCAGCTCCAAAAAACAAAGGAAAACATGAAAAACAAACCACATTCTATTAACTACTTCTTTCATTTTTCTTCTTAAATAGAAATTATTACTTATGAGCAACAGAATTTTGGTTTTAACTATGGTCAAAACAGACTCAGTCCCAAGTACAGCATTTTGTTCACCATCACAGGAAATTTCTCTAGAACTGCATTGTGACGTTGACTGGTGCTGTGCCCGAGACAGAGACACTGCACTCTATGATCCATGTGACAAAAAGCCTTTTTATTGTTCCGACTTCACTTTAAATACCCCTCTCAATGTTCCCTGATAAGCACTTCTGATTGCTTTCAAGTTCAGGCTGCTCAGCTGTCTGACCAATAGCTCTGCAGCTTGGGCTGGGACTCATTGGATCAAATCCTTGTCTATCTGCAATTCTGTCCTATCTCTGTTCCCTGGAGGCCTGTCTACCAGGCCAGGCAGCCTCCCCTATCTGTGACCAAATCAACTGCCCAGTGTAAACCAGCTTACACTGTGACAATTCTCCGTTTCTTTTTTATTAATTTGAAGAAAAATTCTTAAACACAAATATGTAGTTTGTTCTTTGTTATCTTACCTGCAAGGGTCCTTTTGCATGCAAGATTACATTGACAGCATAAATTCAATTGGAATGGGGTTTTTACCTAGCTTAATAAATTTCGCTTTTTTAGATGGTGATGAGTTCTACATACCAGAAGCTGCAGTGGTTATGTTCAGGAGCAGTTGGGTGAATTTAGCACTTTTTGGTTTCACATATAACAATTTAACTCCTTAAAATAAAATTATAACTTAATATAATATTCAGCTTTAGAACTGAGCAAAATTCCAACTTAACAAAACAATTTGTAAACAGAAAATATTTTGTAAACAAACAACTCTGTTGTTTCAATGTCATAACTCTGTGAGGTAGGTACAATTTCTGTCATTCACCTTTTCAACCAATGATACATGAGCTTTTAAGGTCTAATAAATGAAGTGGGATTTTCACCCAGGTACCTTGCCTGCTTAACAGGCTGGCTAGGTTTGAAATTGTATCTCTTAGGAAAGTTGCAATATTTACTGACACAATTCCTTAAAATTTAAATTTTTGTTCTGAATTTTTAAGTTTAGTATTCCAAATTATTGATGTGCTTGATGTATCATTGGAGTTGTGGTGTTTTTATTTAGAAAACTGTTAACATAATTTTTAGCTTGACATGTTACAGGCTCAATGCTTAGTAACTATGTTACAATTCAAAATTAAACAAGAATCACTTAGTTCTAAACCATTAACATTTTTAAAAAACAAGAAGCCATTAAACTTAAAACCATTTCAATTAAAAACATACATATTTCTTTTATTCCTTACTCCCCTTTCTTTGTTTTATTNTCACGCATATTTCCTTTATTCCTTACTCCCCTTTCTTTGTTTTATTTAAAAAACAATACACCATTTAACTTAAAACTGTTTCAATTAGGAACACACGTTGATTTCTATCTTTCTCCCCCTTTCTCTGTTTTTAGAAATTAGAACAGGAACAAAACATACACTTTTAAATTACCTTAATGTGGTGAGAATTATAATTGCGGATATGTTACAATCCAATTTTAGTGTTTAATACTGTTGAAGAGTTTTTCTTTAAATAATAACTTAGGCGAATGTTTTCCAGATAAGATTCTTCATGTTTATCCCAAAGGAAAAGGTTTTAACTTTTGCAAAGCTAAATTAGTTAGTCAAAATGACTTATCTTTCATTTTTAACTCAGAAATATCTGGATTTTATAATTTTCTCTCCTTGTCAGTCAAATTCCAATTTGGCCACAATTGAAATAGACTGAGAAGGCTTTGATGGTAAACATTTCCTTTTGCTTAGTTAAAATTTCAACTTGGCTAGAGTCGAAACCTTAAACAAGGCAAAATTTTCATTTTAAAACAGACCTTTAATAAATTTTAAACATTGTAAACAGAAGTGATAAGAGGTACTTTAGAAAACGTTGATCCTCATAGATTTGTTTTGTTGAACTTATAATATCAGAGTAAGCAAGATTCTTAAATTTTTCAGGATGGCTGATTGAGTATGATGGTATTGCACGGTATATGGATAAAGTTAGTAAACATTTTACTGTGAGCTTCAACATACACTCAAGAAATTGTAGACTATAACTATGATAAAATACCTTTTTAGCAACTGCAAAATACTTGATTTGTGAAATTTTGGTTTCAGCATTTGCAAACAATAACAGCATACATTGTACTACAAACCTTAGGACATACTGAACAAAACTGCAATCCATATTTGCAGTACTGGCAAATACTGGCAAGTACTGGTATTTTCACTGCAACTGTAAAAAAAACAGGTTAACAAGGTAAACATTAACTTAGTAAGGTTTGCAAAATATGCAGGCTTTGTCAAAGTCAAATTGGAGGTGGGTGACGCAGTTGTTGAGTTTTGCTGAAGGTGAATATTGCTGTTAATCTCACTTTGGTTGGTGTTGTCAAGTTTTTTAATTTTCATTTTCTCATGTCTTAAGACATGAGGCAAGTAACATGTTGAGAAGATGGTTTGTTCTAGCTTTTCTATGTGCTTGGCGATATTTCCCCAGGTCGGCCTGCCTGCTACTGTCTCCACGAAACCCCACCTTGGTAACTCTCTTCCCACTGCCCCTCTCCCGGCGGGCACCCTTCAGGGGCTTTCCCCACACTCCAACTCCTGGTCTCCATGCTACTATAGGTTCCTCGATCCCACCCCCTACTTGGGAGGGTTGCTTTTCGTGTGATTTGGGCAGTTTGAAAATGTTACATAGTTGTAGACCTTTTATATCAATGTGTTTCTCCCCCCCACAGCCCTGTGGGAGGCTAGTGTGTGGGTGTCCATCTCCTGAGGAGAGATTTCTCTGTTCCCACTGACGCTCAGTGTTAACTAAATTAGGGACTTGAAAATCTCCTTCTTCTGCCCTTACAAACTTCCAGTTTTCAGTTGGAGGTGTAGATAGGCTTGGAGGTGTGGTCAAAGGCTTGGTTTTGGAGATCACAGCAGGGTTAGAGCTAAAACTTGAAGCAGAAGTTGATTGATAAATGTGATTCGTGCTAATTAAATTGTAACGATATGAACAAAATTGTATTTAGATCAATAGAAGGCAATTGTTATAGAGTGAAGGGGGGAAGATGGGTGAGACAGGGCAAAGGACATCTTCCAGATGTTGGGAGTTGAACAAGCATGATGGGAGGGATAATAGAAGGATGTAGGCCTGATAATTAGCGTCTAGGAATGGAGAGTTTCAACCCTGAAATGGGCCAAAATGGGATGATTCCAAGACGAGACGTAATTAGAATCTTGTTATGGAAAACATCTGCTCAGTTACAGAGTGCGCCTGCGCTACCTGCGGGTCACACCTCGGTCAGTGATGAAGACGACGAGCCTTCATCAGAAATGAGACCCTCACAAGGATGAGAGACCCCCTAACTCATCAGCGGAGCATGCGCCATGCAACACAGTGATGTAGATTTTAGGAATAGAAACTAGGAGGAGTTTTCTAGAAGCTTCTCTAGCATATAGTATATAAGTGGGATTTTTAGTCTTGATGCTTTGGTACGTGAGGAGGGATGAGTCCCTCCCCGTATTTCTGGTCGGAGGAGGGGACCCCTCCCTGGTCGGTTTTGCTTATGCTTTATACAAACCTCAATTATGCTAAATTACTTATTGCCAAATTTTGTATATTCTCAAATATATGCACTTTGATTGTATTCATCTCCAATATTTTAATTGTATCTATTTATAATTGTTACTATTAAAAATTTGCTGCTACATTTAATCTTGTTGTTTGGTAAATTGGGAAAATAGAACAACATTCATAATGTTGAGTTCGGAGCTTATTATCAAGATAATAATAATAACCAGTTATTATCAAGATCTGATAACTGACTGATTTACAATATACCCCCATTTCTCAGCCTTGACATGCTTCACAATACCTGATGACTTCTTTCTGAAGTTCTGAAGAAAAAGCACTTTCGCTGTGATTGAAGGAGGAAATTTGGTAATGCTGAAATCTTCCTGTGACTGACTTGATTGTGGGTATGCAAAAGGAGAACCACACACTTTCAAGTTCTAGAACAATGTTAAGTGGCAATTAACAAGTCAGTATTAAGAGGTGATGTCCATCATCACTCTAATTAGCTTAGAAAAAATGTAACATATTTTCCCCCTTCTGTAAAGAGAGCTGAAGTGAGCTTCTTCTCAACCGGTTTGGTTTTTTTTTCCAGAAACAGCTGTAAAGCAAGATTTTCTGGTCAGTAGCACTCGTAATAACTTGCCTACAACAGAATAAGCATAGGCAATTGCCAAAATTATGTGAGAGGTTATCTGGAACAGAGGCTAGACAATGTTAAAGGAATAAAGTAAGTATTTATTAAAAGCCTTCAAAGGATGCACCTTGGGCAGTACAAGAGCCCGGCTGTGATTACACCCAAGATGGACCCAAGATGGATGACCGGTCACACTTTTAAAAGTTGAAAAGTTTTCACACTTTTATAAGTTTTGGTCCATTTACATATTGGGGTAAATTGTCCAATTACAACTTCAGGAAGTCCCATCCTCTCAGACTGCTTTCCTCAATTCACTGTTGTTTATACTTCTTGAGCCTAAAGCTGCCAATGGTGTCCTTGGTTCTCAAGCTGGAGAAAGATTGTTTTGTCTAACTACCCTATGAAGAGAACTTGCTAGCACTTTATATGAAGTTCAGAGTCACACAGTAAGGCAGTGCAGAATCTAAAACACATGAAAGCTAAAACTTAAGGCATCAAAATTAGTATTAACATTTCCACAGAGCAGCAAGGAAACACGGTGCTGATGTCAGTGGAGTCAAGAGATGAAAATATAGTGCTAAAGAATAACTTCTACAAAATGTACAACTGAGGAAATATTGATATTTGGAATTCAGAGTTACTTAGTGTTTTCCAAAACAAAGCATTCAATAAATCACTGTGTAGTATAAACACTGCATTCAAAGGTAAGACGAACTCAAAGTTAGGTCTCAGATATATTGTCCAGACCCTGGGGTAGAGGGGTGAATAAGTGACAACATCCCCTCCAAACAGGAAGAGCAGGAATTTGTACAAGCTCTTGTGACTGAATCCCTGTTGTTGCTACTGGTATTTATAATAAAGCTCCTAAAAATAAGATAAAGATGAAAAGCCAAACTAAAGCCATTAAATTGGGCTCATTTAGACTCCCACCAAATCAACAAGAGTTGCTACAGAATCTCTCTAGTTTGAAGTCTTCTGTATCAACTAATGTTCTGAAGCAGACTACAAATGCATCTTACTGCTTACTCCCTCCTATTTTACTGTGGTCCCAATGGCTTACAGTCACACAAAGGTGAGATTTGCAGGTGAATAATGCAGCAGTTTGGAAAACACAGAGACCACTGCTTCTTCTAGTAGAATCCATCTTTATTACATACACTTCAGTATTTATATGAGTCTGCTATGGAAAAGTTCAGAGAAAGTTTTGGGAAGGTTCAGAAGGAAAGACAAAACAGCCACACAACTAAGCATCCATAGAACGGATGTTTCTGCCCTTATCAGTCATTCACCCAAACATACCACCTCCCAGCATTCCAGGTGGTAAAGGAAAACATTCACACATGGTGTTTATGGCTGGAGTCAATCCTTTGGTATGCACCTTTCCCAAGAGAACAGAGAGCCTTTATCAAAGTCAAGATAAAAGTGACAGGTTGCCACAGTCTTCTATGCAGAGCTCTCCTAACGATCGGGATGGCTGCAGGAGGCAGCAGGTTCTACCGATAATACTCTTTATATTAGACAAGTGATATTATTTGAAGGACCACAGAGGCTTTTGGACACAGAAGACTGTGACAGCTATAGCTGGTCTATGGCTGCACAGATAATTTGGCCTAACAGACATCAACTTTACCAGCCTAGCTCGAAAAGAGTAGAGGCAAACAAGTCTCCAGGTATGAAAGTGATAGGCTGAATTCAAGCTCCAACAAGGGGACACCAGCCAATCCCTTTGAACCATGAATGCACCCATATCATTGGCCAGTGAGCTGGGCAGAGTTAAGACCTTTGACTAATCACATCTGTAAGAGTGGGAGAAGACTTTTGTAAACCAGGGACTGGAACACTGCTTTTGTAGGCTGTTCATGCATTCCTTAACTTTAAAATACCTGCACTTCTAGAGAGTGATGTAAGTTTGGCATTCTGATTCTTAGGAAGGTCTGTACTCACTTTCAGTAATCAGTATGGCCCAGTGCTGCCAAATGTTCTGCACCATAAATTTCTTGTCTTTAAATCTCTCAACCCTGACCAAGTAACAGCCGTCTCTGGGCCCAGGATCGCTGCCATACACCCTGAGTGGTACAGGGCATCTGATGCTAAATTCCACAGATTTGTGTACAGGATTGCTGGAAGCAAACTGACAGTCCTCCCTCTCCTTGCAATGGCACTCTGCATCCTGCTCAGCAGAAATGCATATGTTTCCACTTCAAAATTAGGAAAACCAGGAATTTGTGGCCCAAGCAGAAAAATTTAGCTAAGACATCCCAGGTTGCTATTTTAAAGAGAAACTCAGTAAGTCAGTGGCAGTGTGAGTTAATAAGATGTAGGAAATAATAGTCGGTACAAAAAGGCAAGAGTTTAAAGACAGCCTCCACTTAAACTTTCTGCACATTTTTAGACTACCCAGCTGAGAGGAAGTTGGTAGGATGCAGGGAGATGTTTTCGTTGTGAATGTCAAATGTCTTGAACACCATAGGCCTCTCCACCCAATAATTACTATAAAATCTGTTATTAAAATCATTTGTAGATTCGTGTTTTTAAATCTCCAAGATGAAATACAGGTATGAGGTCAGGTTAGCCCATAATGCAAAGAAATACTGAACAAGTTTGGCAATAAAATTCTTCCACACTTTTTAGCTCATTTAATGCACTGGACAACTGGTGAAAAAATGGCTTAAGCTTAGACAGATGTGCTACTTATTCCAGTATCAGCACATTCAGTGGATTTCTTGGGAAAGCTACTGGAAATACTTTGATAAAACAAAGTAGGTGACCTAAGTGTCCATGTCGTTGCTTTAAAAATGGCAGATATGTATATTTTGTACTGTTTACATTTGTCATTGTAACATAAAACTTTGAAACAAGGTGAAATTCCAATTGCATTTCTGAGGAATTATAAATTGCAGATGAAACCTACAGTGTTAAATGGGGAAGGGAGCATAAAATATATGCTTGATGGTCAGTTGCAATGCCAAAGAATGAAAGAAGAAATGTATGGAGGCCTGAAGGCCTCACAATTATAATTAATCTCCATTTTGTAACTGAAAGGTGACTGGTTATGCAAGTACCTTGATTATGTAACTTGACCAGTGTGGGCAGTTGGAAAGCTGGCCTAGACCACTGGGGATGAGAGCAGCTATTTTCTGCTTGACTGGGTAGCAACTGGTTCAGGCAATGGGGATTGACCATGCAGTCCTTCTATCTAAGGAGAAATGTACTTAATAGAAGTTGGCTGCTGTGCAAGAGCCCAGCGTGTCTTGTCGCTTGTCTGTCTCCCAAACTGTGACAGAATTGTTCAAAGCATGTATAGATATACCTCTGCATAGGGTATCTATTTACTCCCATGACAAATCATTCTGAACCCAGTGTCTGTGTACAGCCTGCTGTCCAGTTACGTAATCAGAGCTCAGAGATAAGTCAGATAAAAATTAATGGTCTCAACTAATACTGTGTCACTGGGGGGGAGGAGATGGGGACTTTTTATATGTAAACATACTGGGAATTGTTTTGATTTTTACTTTTTTAGGAAAAGCATGGCAAATATTGGGTGAACAAATATAAATAAGGTACACTGACTCATAATATCAATGCCCAGATTCTAAAAATATATAAGGGTCTGCAGCACATCTATTTATATCATATATTTCTATAAAGGGATACAATTAACACCATTTTTTCTATGTCAAATCTTGATAGGAAATTCATGTCTCATTTCAACGTGTGCTGGTTTTAGAAGTTCAAGGTTTTTCTTTTGGCTGTGTACAAATATATTCTGAAATATCAGGACATAAAGCAGTATTAACCCAGTACAGAACCAATAAGTACATTCTGGTCTCTGCTTGAACAGTCTTGGTGGGCTACACATAGTGCTCCCTCATTTCATAAACACTTTGGAAACTTCTGGAAGGAAACGGCATTGAATTCTGATAGCACATAGAAGATACCACTGATGGCAACAACAAACATTTTTTGTTGCCTGATATAAACATACAAAACATAATCAATTAAATATTCCAGGTCTGTTATTTATTTACAAGAGAACAGGGAGATTAGTTTGAAGTAACAGACAATAAGCAACTTCCATCTACACAAAAAATTGTTATGGAAAGTGAAGGAGAAAAAGTGAAGGTCATGTTTTGTATTGCAGATAACAAGTAAGGTTCTGGTTTTTTATTATGAATGGAGAGGATTTAAAAATAAGTATTACAAGCAGTATAAAATACAATCCTCTAACAGATGCCAAAATTATTTCTGTGTGTTCCTTGCAAATCTTTTTGACTGTTACAAAGAAGAAAGGTTCCTGATGACTTTGAAAGAGTGGTTAACACCAGGCACAGCAGAAAAACTTTTTTTTTTCTCTCCCCTAAAGGACATTTTCAAGGCACAGAAACCATTGTTCTGCCACCGAACACTGAATAACAATGCACCTGTCTTTTATAAACATCATCAACCTAGTTTGGCTTTCAGTCACACACAGCCCTTGGTTATACAAAACACACAGGAATATTGTGGGGACACATCTCAAACTATACAAAATCCTTCTATTCACAAAGAAGAGAAAGTTGGGGTTTGCCTGAGGCCATACTAGCTTGTCTTGCAAGAATGCAAGAATACAGTTGTTTTGTCTGGGAATACGAGGGAGAAGTTCTTTTTCAGCTTAAGCAACTTGGCTTGAATTTCTTTTTTTCCCCCTCTGATCAAATTCATGCAGATCTATTTCTGCTCAGAAACAACTGTTTATATTCTAGGAAGCTATTTTGGGGACATATTGTTTCACTGTTTGACCATACTGCTGATACGTGGAAAGTTTAGTGGAGAAAATGGACAAGTGAGTATGTGGAAGACGGATGTCACCACTTCCAACTAAACTATTTCCTGCTGTGATCTTTCACACCCATACTCCTGGCATAAGCCCATACTCCTCTCCCCCACATGAAGAATCATTGCCTCTGCTATTGGCTACCATACCCTGCAAGATCTTCTGCTACAGCTGCTCATGAAAATGCTCCTGAGCCCAGATCTTGGCAAAGAAATCCCCCCATGAGATCTATGTACAGCCAGCCAGGTCAGCCCTGGGATGCAGCCACCTAAGGAGCTGAGGGAATGTGAACCTCAGAGGAGTGAAGGTTGATGGGCAGCTGTAACTAATAGAGGAGTTAGGTCCCTCTGTCGTTGCAGGGAGCTCAGCTTGTTCTTACTGACTCTTCCTTCTGAAATCTTCTGCCAGGTACTTTGAGAAGGCATGAGCTTAGCTTCCCCATGAGCAGTTCAAAATATGACTGAAATATGTTTCTGAAAGATGAAAGGATAATTATAGGTGATTTATCAGCCTCTGCCTTCTGCAAGTCTAGTTCAAGGTGCTGTTTTGAGTCATAATATACATGTCAAAAACGAGGTAATATTTTTGCCTGTTCTCCAGAATCAAGCACTTTAAATCAGTAAAATACTTACAATAATCTAAAACTTCTGAGAATCAGGCAAGGTCTCTTCAGCTTGAGGTAAATTCACACAACCTATCTGGCTTGCTAATATGGCAAAATAATACTGCAGCTATTATATAAAGATGTTGACATTGTCCTATAGAAATATATAATACTTGTTCTATTCTTTACCAAAAAGCCCATAATCTTACTAGCTTTTAGATATTCTTAGTGTAAGACTATTACTGACTATAGTGCTGTAAATTAAAAAAAAAAAAAACCAAAAACGTTTAAATAAGGATATTACAAAATATCTTTTCCTTGAAAGGAAGCAGCAGCCAGAAGATCAACTGGATCTTTGGCAATCATCAATTTGTATTACAACCTGTAGTAACAATATCTTCCTACATTTCATCCCAAATGTTAATACAGCTTGTGTCTGCAAGCAGTTCTGGGATACAATAGGCCTTGGAACTGAGAAGAATACACAAGACTGGAACTGAATGACACCGCTTCAAATTGAAATGTTTAAGCACACAAAGTAGTTGGCATAAACCATTCAAAGGTAAACAACATTCTGCTGAAGCTGTTAGCACTGTCACTGCAGCTATTTTATTTGTGGTATTTGCAGATCACAAACATCCCTTTTATTACCTCCCATCCTTAATATAAAGAAAACAAACCCAAACCTCACTGGTAGCATAACTAATGTAATTAGCTCACTACCATTCTTTCCTCCCCACATAACAATATCTAAAAGGGAAGACAATCTTTCCCAAAACTCATCCTAATATTTTCTCAGTTCCAGTTCAGATATTGACTGAATCTAATCTATTTGAATTGTGTCACCTCACAAGGCAGTAATGCAGAACATAGGGAACACTTACACTACAAACATAATTTAAAAGATGGTTACTCTGTTATTAGCTTGCTATTAGTATGAGTAAACAAAACACTTGTCTATAACACACAAAAACATCCTTGTCTTCCATAATTTATTCCCAGGCTGGTGTACTGCAGAGGAACCTGCTAGACCCTAGAAAGGACAAGATTACAAAGATAGCCAAGATCATTTACATTAAAAATCCACCAACATAGCACCAGTATAGGGAAAGGCCTTTACTAGAAGTCACCTGCTCATGACAGCTGTAGAGGAACCAAAGTGTAAGAAACTGATTGTTCCCTTGGCACGACTGCGATGCATTGGCCTGTTAGCAAGATCCTGAGTTTATGGGGGTTCCCCAGTTCCCAAAAGTCTTCCCACAGCTATGGCCAACACAGCCTAACCACACTGCTATCAACTGTGCTGCAGCATAGGGATATTCCTGGGGATTCGTTTAAACATAGTTCTCTTGGCCATTTTCTCCTGAGATGACACTCTAGAGGAGGCAGAGATTTCCTGTTTTCTTCTGAAAAAACTGCTAGAGATTTGCTGCTGTTGTTCTTCTTACTATCAGCTATTCCACAGATTTTTTTTTTTTAGAACATTGTAATTAAATACTCACTGACATTTGCTTTGAAACTGTAGGTATTCTTTCACCTGTCTAATTATTGCACTGTATACTACTGTCTTGGGGATGGTTTTCATCCTATACCATTTTTGGTTTTGTTTTGTGTCCAGGGTAGTCGCTGTCTTCTCTCCCCGTTGTAGTTCTGTGAGTATCGCGATGGGTGAGAGCCAGCCCAGAATTTCCAGTGAGAGCTGTGGGAGGGACGGTGGTCTCTTCTGGTAGGGTAATCGGCTCAAGGTTCTCTGTAGCGAAAATTCTGCGGAAACGTCGTGTAAATTCCATGAGAATTCCTTGAAAATGTCGCAGAAATTCCTTGAAAAAGTCATGACAATGTAGCGAAAATTCCATGAAAATTCAGCTGATGTGGAGCCATCTCTCTGCACGTGGATAATGGCGGGCGCAGCTGGCGGGACGGGATGGAGAATGGGCTTCGTTTACAGACTCACAGAGGATGCTGATCCTGGTGCCCCCCTCTGGATAGCTAAAGGAGCTGTAGCAGGAACCGCGGGAGAAGCAAGCTGGAACGGCAGGGCAGGCTTACCCAGAAGTATCAAGCAAGAGGGGCAGCAGAAAGTCCACAGCTGCAAGCTGGAGAGCGGGACCTGCCGGCAGGCAGGAGGTGAAAAGCTACAGTGCAGCAAAAACCCGGAGTAACTGCGGAGGTACAGCCGGGCCAGGGCAGCAGCAGCCCGGCTCCCCAACACGGCCGAGGAAGGCTCCCCGGCTTTCTCACCGGCGCTGGCTGGTCCATCGAGTCTAAGCTGGGGGCCATGGGGAGGGGGCAGGCCCCAGTAGGAAACGAGGGTATTTCTGGGGTGCTGGCTCTGGGCTTCCCGGCAGCAGAGCAGCAGAGAAAGCAAGCCAGCAAGCCCAGTCACAGTGCCAAAAGAAAAAAAAAAAAAAAAACAAAAAACAAACAAACAAAAAAACACCAAAAACAAAACAAAAACAAACAAACAAAAAACCCCCACAAAACCACAAAAACAAAAACAGGCAAAACCCACATAAAGTAGCAGTATCCCTGGTCAGAGATACCAGCCGTGCGGTCAGCCCAACAGCCCACCCTGAAAAGGAAGGGGCTGCCCCTCTCCCCGCCTCCAACTCTCTCTAGAAACCCCGGCTTAAACAAGACAAAACAAAACAAAACCACCCAAAATTATACGGGATAATAAAACATCCCCAAGACATGGTTCCACACAAAAAAAATGTAGGACCAAAATGTTTCCCATAAATGGCCCAGGCAGTTTAATAGAGAAATTCCTCATGATCACATCAGTAATAGGGAGAAATTCTTGTTCACCAGAACCTGATGGTACTAGGCTCTGATGACATACAGGAAGTGTGTGTCTAACCCCAAATATCAAAGGACATCTGACCCCCTTTTCCCTTAGGCTTTTAAAACTACCTGCAAGAAATAACACGTCTCCTCCAATAGTCCCAAAAGAGAGCAGTATCTCTTTTCTTTCTTACCAGCATCTAAAGGAGTTGAAAACTCATTGAATTAGTATGTTTAACTACATTCTTTATGGTCTCTTTGCTATCCTCTGCATTTCAATACATTTTACACACCAGAAATTCACACAATGCAAATGAAATCTAGGCTTGGTTTCATAACCTTTCTCAGCATAATTTTCTAAAATAGTGATACACAGGACTCTTTTAACATATGAAACATAAAAATCCTTTAACCTAAGTGCTTTAGTATAAAGTATAGACTAATAAAAGTTGCATATTGGCTGTTATGCTTGACTTCAACTGCTTTTGCAAGACAAGCCTAGCCCTGAAAGGGTCTATGATGATAAGTGACTGAGAAATGCTATGCCTAACACTAACTGCACTTGAAAAAACAAACCCAAGTGGACTAGGATGATAAGGGAACAATGCAAACTAATGGGTTTGGATAATCGCTTGTCTACAGAGCAAGGACCTAACCCCTTGGGCTAAGCAATAAGGAGGAAGACACATGCTAACTGCCATTTTCATGACAAATAGAAAAACTGTCACAAAAAGGTAGAAAAATGTAATAGGAGAATAGGAATGTAATTAATAAATAATTATAAATTAAGTATAACTAATATATTAACAAAGTGTATAATTGTAGAATTAAGTGTGGATTAGCAAAATAGATGTGATAAATGTATTAAGAATAGTGTGCTGTGTTTGTAACCCTAAGACAAGGAAACCACAAGACATGTAAGACTCTTAGGACTGTGACTTTAGATAGGTGACCAAAACAAGGGCAGATGATGAACTTGCAAATGTATAATGACGAACTTGCAAATGTATAAAAAAACCTCTGTAAAATGACAGCGGCAGACATGCACATGGAGGTGTTAGCCCCTGCATGCTCCCGGCCTGGCCAATAAAGGTGTGCTTTACAGTATCTTGCTCTGGAGTAGATTCCTTTGAGTTAATAGACACCCTGAAACTACATATAGAGGACCACTGTTACTGAGGAACATCTCTGCCTCTGTGTTAGGGATGAGCACCCCCACTCTGCCAACAGACTCTTGGCTTTTCAGACTTTATTTGCCACACTGGTCACACAGCCTGAATCCTCTTGTCTTTGCTGTGTTGTTTCAGCAGAGGATAATAAACATAATTCAGCAGGATACATACATCGTCCTCAAATAAGATAAATATCCTCGGAATTTTCTTGCATTTACATACACCATCTATTGATTTTTATATAACAAGTCAGCTGCATAGAACAATCCAATTTACTTACTGCACTAGGGCTTTTGGCTTTTTGGTGGATAGTAAGGTATTTGCAGAACAACAGAGAACTTGAGTCCTCACTACTCTCCTAGTCACATAAGACAGATTGTTGAGCATCATTTAAACACAAAGAAATGCCAAGAATAAATTTTGGAATAAGCATTTTATTCATTGCACACACACACAAAGCAAATATTTAAAAAATTACATGTATAAGTCAGCAAATAAGTTATGAACATCGAGGTGATGCTTAACATAAGCATCAGACCATCATTTCTTAAACTGGACATAAGATTATTTGAAAGTCAAGAAAAACTTGGAAATTGGTTTGTGCATAATGCCAAGTATTCAGTGTGACATTTCAAGCACTGAATGGAACACAGTTCTTTTAGATTGGGTGGCTAGTGTAAGTTCAAATAACTCTTCAATCTAGAATTTATAGCAATGACTAGCTGAGTAAATTCTTCTGCCTTAGCCTCATGACTTCTAAGCTTAATTTAATGAGTTCTTTTCCTTCAAATTTTGATCCTGAAACTTCCCTGCTTGATGGACTGTTGGGGGTTGAATAATTTCTTTTATTTTCTGTGGAATTTTTCCCTATTCTTATGCTAATCACTCCAGGCTACAAGTTAACTGCCTCTCACTGGAAGGGGGTGGGGGNTGTTTACCTTGTTAGATATATTAATAAAGAACTGTTATTCCTACCCCTATATTTCATGCCTGAAAGCGTCTGATTTCAAATTATAGTGATTAAAAGGGAGTGGATTACAGGGAAAGGGGCTCATCCCTCTCCTTGGCAAATACCTGTCTCTTAAACCGTGACATGGACTGGAGTGGGAACCCAAAGAGCAAAATGTGGTTTTATGTCAATAATACTCAAGCTATTCCACAGTAGTTTTGAAAATAATTAATTAACTGCCAGTGCTGCAGTGACCATAGGTAACTCTAAAAGTGAGTACATGCCCAGCAGGAGTTCTCAAACGCTCAAACACCAGTAAAAACAGAACAAAATATTGCTTTGTATTTCTGGCATTTGGGCTGGGTGACATCTAGTCAGCATGCTGTATTTTTGACTAATGTCTCTCAATTGCACTGTCAGTAATATTATTTCTGCTATTTATCTCTCCTTATTTGCATTATTCAGTCATGTATATGCAGTTACCTTCATGTGTTAGTCATCTTGGCTGTCCCTCATTGCTGTTCCCCATGACACAAGGCATCTTGATTATTTCTCTAGTTTTTATCAGAATGGATCCATTACTTCTGACTAGAACTGCCCCTAGTGTTTTCCTCAGTGCTTCACAATGGAGGGTTTTCCATTTGTTCTCTAAATGACTTTGGCCTTTAGAAGCACTTTGCAAATCTAGTATTGATGGTACCTGTTCCCTTAGACTTGATCAGTGTAGTCTGGTGGGGGTCAGAGTGCAAACCTTTCATTTCAAGCCTATTAATCAACATTCAGGATAGTTTACTCTTCTTATACAACACCCTTAATACTCTCCTAGACACTGCTCTTTGTATTGTCTCCTTTCCCTATTATTTTTGTGAGTCTACGTTCTTCTGTAGCTTTGTTGTATGCTTCTGCATTTCAGCATTAACTAGCATATTTATATTTTCCCTCTGTGTAAGCCTCCATCACTCCACCCTGATAAAAGCCTGCTGTTTTTTTCACTTTCAGTCAAACTCTGAAGACACCTCAGTTGCACTGCACCAAATAAGTGAGTTTTTTTGCATGAGATTTGTATTTTGGTTTTGTTTTGTTTTCTAAACCGACTCCCTAAATTTTGTCTTTATTTTTGTGGTTAAGGGTTGTAGGCTTCTTTCGATTCCAGAACAAACAGCTTTAACTGATGATTTTCTCAAACCTGTGAAACTGATGGTTTTCTCATTCTACAGAATGTAGTGCTGTAACCTTTTATTCAATTTTTTTGTTGCTCCTTATAGTGTTAGAACCACTCTTACAAGGATGAATTACCTCTTCTTCCAGACATGATTTTTTTATTCTAATGTCATATACATTTGGTTCTATCTTCTGTTTCATCTTGGCCACAGTAATTTTATTTACCCAATGGAAAGTTGTGCCTTTGAATATGCTTCTTGTTTCCTCTTCTACAATGCAACTATAGGTTCACTAATTCAGTGCTGACAGTTCTTTACCATACCTTCTAAATTTATTCTGCTATGTTCTATTCACACATCACCTTGACAGCTCTGGGACTGATATTCCCCCAGGCAGCACCATCAACCAATGGTTCAGCACACCCGAGCCAGCTGTGGAAGGGCAAAAGGAGCATTTCCCCAGGCCCTGACAATGACTCCTGCGACAGAACTGGGCAGCTGCTGGGTAATATCCAGATTTAAGGGAATAATAATGACTATAATAATAAGAATGACCATCACTGGCCTTCCCTCATACCCCGTCTCAGGATAAGGATGAAACAGCTGTGAGACTGAGCTGTGCCAAAAGGAAAAGACCCTAATTTCCAGCTGGAGTCATGGTGATTATAGCCCAGGCACAGTACAGAACAAATCCACAAACTACTCGCCTTTGCACAGCACATACACATGTAACACAAGAGCTACTACAAGCCCAGGTGAAGCACATTTTTATCACATTATGACACCATCCTTGTAACATCTCCACTTCTGTAAAGAAGAGTTGAACTTTATTGTTCAAAGGTAAAGTAACAGCTAGTCTAACATTTGCAGAAAAATATATTAGCTAGGTCTTTTTTGTTTCCTGATCTTATTAAGTTTTATTACTAGACCATGATAAAGTTTGCAAACTAGTCATTGCGATGATCTACAATAAGTAATGAAATGACAAGAAAATCATATTTAAACAACATGAGGAGAATCATTCTTAACTGCAGAGCGTGGGAAGTTGCAAGTAAAACTCCCATTAGCAGTAAATGCAGAAGCTTGAAAAAAAATTCCTACATATTTGCCAAAATATATTCAGTGAGGTTTCCATGCATTAAGGAGGATCATAAGGACTCCAAGTTATTTTTTTCTTTTTACTTTCCTGAGTTTACCTACTGGTTCTTACTTTACATATTCTAATGCCATGAACTAATATTTTAAATTTCACGTGCCATGTATATAAACTTGTGTACACTTTGAACTGCATCAGAGAGTTTCTTAGCTGGCAGAGGATTACTTAAGGATGTGTGCTGTGCCAGATCATTAAGGAGATTGCTTTAGCAGGCTGACTGGTGAGTAGTTTTAGAAGCTGAACAGAAGTTCCTCAACTGAAGAAATCCTGAGGTGTGCAGAGATTTCACTGTTTTAAGCACAGTAAGAGGAAACCATCAGGTCCAGGCAGAGGGGTGAAAGGTGAAATGTGTGGATTCCTCCTAGTGGGAAGGGCTGATCCAGGGCTCTTCCACTGTCTCACAATGATTCACAGGGTGCTTAATTGCAATTCAGAACTTGTCATCGCATTTCCATGGAAAGTCCTGAGCACAGCAGTGTTGAGGTGAGCAACATCCAGCTCCCAGAGAAGGGAAGGGCCTTGGGGTGACCCCACAGGGACCTTGGGAGGGTCTGAACACAGCCAGGCACAGAACACACAATGTAATTCAGCAATATTTATTCACCTGAAGACAAAGAGTCTCCTTTGCTCTCCCTGCTTTGAAATCATCATAGTTTTGACATCACACGAAATAAGACAATTTAGGATATCTAACTGCCGCATTCCAAGAAGTTTCCCAATTCCTTCATTCTCCTCAGTCAATTTTGGAAACATCTTTTAGCAGCAGATGGAAACAATGATTTTCCAGCATGCCTCTGCTTTCCTTTCTTTTAATGTACAGTCACACTTAAGACATATATTCAGCTTCACTTCATAAAGAGTGAACTTCACCTCTGCTGGAAGCCAGAGCAGCTACACAAATTAAATTCCAATTTTAAGTGAGACTGCTGGACTTTGGCTCCATGCTCTCCTTCCCAAAGACCAGTGACTTTTCTACTAAATCAATTTCCTGATATCAATTTTCCCATCAGTGACAATCATTTCAGATCTGACTCCTGACAAGGATTTTTACTGACAACAGAAGATGACCAAAAACGTCCCTAAGCATCATAACAAGCCATCTGGCACTGTTCGCTCTTTCAGACAAGTAGTTATCATGTAACACTTTCATTTTCAGCATTTCATTCTACTAAAATATCCTGACAGTTCTTCCATTTTATTCATGGGCAAACAAGTTTAATATTTTCTGAAGACAAAAGCTAACTTCACTGTTTAATTTTCTATATTATACATTGACACATGTCTTTCAGTCTAATACCTAGGGCTTGTGTCAGAGCCAAAAATCCCCTGATTAGCTGGAATGTCATGAGACCTCAGAATGAATAATGTGAGAATGTGTTTTGTTTTGTTTTCAAACTACTTTTTAAAAATTCAAAGGATGGCTTTAATTAAAATGCAAAGTCTTTTCCAAAATTCCTCCTAGTCCTTATTGCCAACCTACCTCATGATTATCAATTCTTGAAAAATTAACTCCTCTTCTGCAGCAACATTTCAGGAAAAAATACTTAGTGAATTAATTAGTAAGGATGGCACACAGACAAATTTCTGGAAATTAATTTTATTATCTACAAACCTAAGTTTTCAGATTTTCTTCTGAGTTTGCCAGCTTTTTCTGTACCCATGCACAAACAAAGCCGTAGTTACAGAAGCCACCAAAGCCTGCACAAACACAGCCCAAGTTTGCCAATGTTACATTGTTTATGCAATCCCGCAATTTAGTCAAGACCAATAGAAATCCTCTTTTGTGGAAAATATGGAGCAGTTCTTGAATATGCTCCTACCTAGGAATCCAGGAATCAGGTATTCTTTGTGCTACATAGAATGTTTTAATAAATGTAAACATTATTTACACAATCCACTCCACAATTAGAGCACAATAGATACAGTTGAAATTGAAAGAACAGGGCTTGTGCCATTAGCAAACTTCAAAAATAATTTTTGCTCTCAGGTAAATCATATCCCTTTTGTTGCCTCCAAGTTCTTTGCAGTTGTGCAATTTTCCTCAGGAAAACTGATGCATAAAACCACAATCCTGCATAAGCAGAGCAAGGCTGGGGAGAGCCCTCAGCATTACTGCCCCAAGTGACATAATCAAGATCCCTTCCTCTCCTGGCATCAGCTCCACTGTGCCCTATAGCAGTGCACTCTGCCCTGCATTGTGGTCTAAAAACTCCAACAATGCAAGGCTGCCAAGGCTGAGAGGAGCATCATGCACTGGTTTTTTGTGTTGGATTATGCTAAAACCCATCAGGCTCACCAACTTCAAAACCACATCCTGACAGTGAGCCAGAGATTAGGTAGATAAGCTGCTAAACTGATATGGAGTTAACCCCTTTACATGATAAAAATTCAGCCCCCTTTCCATAGGGTTGGTTCTTTTAACGTATTCCAAAACATTGGGTTTAGGGGTTTTTGGGGATGCTCCCCAAGGATATCCCTCCAGGCTGAGTGAAAGAAGTTTGCCCATGAGCACTGGTCTGAGTCAGTTACATCAATCTCTGATAATGGTTTCTTTTTGCTGATTGTAATATAATTGCTTTATTATTGCTTTGCTATTGTGCACAACCCAATCTTATACCATAATAATAGTTTTAGCTTTTATATTGTGTTGTAAATAATTCTTATTGAGTTCTTTTAGTCTAATTATTTATCATAATAAGTAATTCATTTTTATATAAACATATCTGATTTGTCATCATTAATTCTGCAGGACAAAGTTACCTTAACCATTGACCAAGTCTGGGTCTAGGACTGGATCCAGCCACCCCCAGGCTCCTCTTGGAGGAGGAGTTTAGAAAGCCAGGAGGGTCCTTTCTGCACCTTGTGATACACCAGGAACTTCTTTCGTAACTTTGAAGCTCCCACAACACCAACAACAGCCCCACGGCACACGTATATCCAGTAGGTAAATCTAAACAAGAACTAATCCAGGAATTGCCCTTCCCCAGTGCTCCTCCAAACATCTCCAGGACTGAGAGATGTTGCACATCAGACACTGCCATGATGGAGGAGTCTGCTCAGTCCCTGCAGAGAGCGGCTTCCAAGGCTGCATACCAGCTCCTCAAACACACACCTGCCTTCCCGTGCCTGTACTCCAAACACAGGAAACATGAGTAAACCTGTCTGTGATGCTTCACTTCAGTGTTTAAAACCAAAATGAAATTGAATGAGCTCATGTTATGTCATGAGGACACTTGCTGCTTTGACTTTTCAAAGGCTTCCCTCCTTTCACTTCATTTCTAAACCTGTAATGTGGAACTTTCATGTTTTGTAGTCACAAATTTCTTTTAAGGGAATTGGTTACAGCTCCCTTTCATCCCCAATGCAGAACAGTTGTTCACACACCCTGAAAAATTTATGCTACCTGCCATGTCTGGGAATCAGAGTGTTTTTAACATGGACCTAGATACAACAGCAATCTCACCAAATACATTGTTTTTTTAGTTTTTTTTAAGAGGATCTCTATCTCTTCTTCAAAGTTTTTGGTGCATCAAAATAAAGTTTCTCTGGAGAAAATGGATTGAAGTCAAAATGAATAGCATTTTCTTGTTCCAGGAAAAATTACATGTAGTTTTCCTATTTCAGCAAGAAGGGGTGAGGTAAGAGAAAACAAACCTAGGAAACCTTATGCCTAAAAAGCACCATCTGTTTTTCTGAGCTCAGAAAAAAACATTCTTAGCCTTCTTCTAACTCCTTAAAATGAGAGCTGAGATTGCAAAGGTGTGGCAGCTGAGAGCTGGGGAAGCTACAGAAGTCCAGAACCCAGGAGATCACTGTCATTATTCAAGATTACAGAGAGATTTGTGTCCTGGTCCATCCAAACTGAGAAACCTTTCTGAGAGTTGGTTCACAACATCCACTAGCAAAAGCTCTTTATTTATGGAGAGATGCCAGTGAAGACAAAGACAGCTTCAGGAAATGATGTGCAAGAATTCAGACACATTTCAGCTTGTGTGCAAGTTTGTCTGACTAAATCTGTGGTCTTCCTGAGCAGAAAATAAGTGACTTTTTCTTCCATACCCCAAGCAATTATGTATCAAATATTCACTCTTACTGGAGCAGAATGAGAAAGTGAGCTCTAAGAATGCCTTTTTTTTCCCAAGATTTTTTTTACCTCTTGGTCCCATGCATTTGCCTCTGTCTCAGTGGCCTGTGCTAGCTAGCTTGCACTGTACATCAAAAAGACATGTCCAAGTCTCCTCAGGGACTTAAACATGGGCTTCCCTTGTGGACAGTCAGTGCTATAACAATTGGTGCTTTTTTGTCTGCTGCTCTACTAGAAAGGAGGTGTAATGTATCCAAAAGCAATCAATCTTGAGAACCTTCTCATAGTCTTTCCGGTGTTGCAGTGGTGAGTGTAGTCATTTTGTCTGAACTACCCTCCTGCAGTCTCAAGTCACAAATACAGAAAATAGAGATTATAAAGACCATCACAGCTTCAGATGTGTGCAATTCTAAGTGGCCACACTGGTCCTGTAGCCCAGACTGTGCTCTCTAAGGCAGCTCAACCCAGTACAGCTCAGCATCCCTCCCCTGCACCATGTCCCCAGCCTGGCACAGCCCATCTGCACGAGCCAGAGGCAGATCATACCCATGTGCTCCCTGTCACCTCCAACATAACCCCCAGCCCCAGGGAGGCACCTGGAGACAGGCTACTGGACCATAAACCAGGAGGATTGCACAGAGATATTTGTGAGCTGATATTCCCCAGGAAGCAGTTCCTGCCAGCTCGCCTAGGCCCTCCGGTCTCTCAACAAACCACAGAAACCTTATGGTGAAGCAAAAGCCATGGAGTTTGCTTAGTTCCAATAGTCACCCAACATTTTAACTTTCTCATTTCAAGAGTGTGGGATCTCAGGACACCCCTTTGGGAGTCCAGAGTTGCTGAGACCCCTGTCGGGGGGCTCTGGGACCCTGGCAGGCAGCCAGGACCATCTGTGGGTCTGATAATGAACACTGGGAAAAATTACCAGCTTTGTATGAGAACGTAAAAGTCACAGAAGTTTAAGTAGTCTTATCATAAAGTGAAAATATAGATTCTAGGATTTTTGGGAATGGGGATTTTAGAACACAAGGTGGAGGAAAAAGCACATGTTTGGTCCTTCTTTCTTCTTCTCCATTTTCTATTGTAGAGCTGGCACATTTGGATTGCTTTAGAGTAGAATTTCACTGTCTAGCATAGATGATAGTTATTGGGGAACAATTGCAAACATTATAGACGTAATTTTGGGTATAAAAGATAACACCGCCCTAAAGGGGCAGAGAGTGTGCCATGGCTGCCCTGCAAGACAGACCTCGGCTGGGCTGAGAGAAATATTATAGATAAGAAAAGGATAAACATTCCTTGAGACCGAGAAACTAAGGAGCCCTGATTTATTCCTCCTCGGGCACACGAACTGCCAGACAAAATCTTTCACACATCTCGGAGGAAAAAACCAAAACAGATTCCGAGAAAGAGGATGAAAAGCTAACACCAAAAATGTATTATGACACAAGCACAGCCAGAAGAGTAAAATATTTAGAGGCACAAGAGAAGACTATCACTATTTGAAGGTGTCCTGGTTTGAAAAACAGGTACCTGCCAAGGAACATGGGAACCTCCCTTGAAATGGAAAGTATGAGCCCCTTACCTTTAATATAACTTCTAATTTAAGGGGCTTTCAGGCCCTTAAATGGGAAAAGGAATAATAGTTCTTTACTAGTATGTTAGGTGTAACAAGGCAAATAAACCGCAGCAGTGGCAGCAACAACAAACAGAACAGAAACCCAGTAACAGCCTTCTCTCACTGCAGGCACTTTCCCTTTCGGCGTAGTTCCGGTTACAGCCAGCAGGGGCGCTGGTTCCTCCTGGCCGGGCAGGGCACGGGCGATGATTCCTCCACAGCTGCAGGGGGCGCTGTGGAGCGAGCTCAGCCGTGCTCCCCCTCACGTGATAATGGCGCGCAGACTGGACGGTGAAACGGGCTGCAGTAGGAACCTCGGAGTGGCGGGTGAAACAGCGGAGGTTTGCACGCCCGGGGTGGCAAACGACATGTAGCAGAAAACTCCACAGCCTTAGCAAGTGCTGCGAGGGTCAGGTGGACACGGGGTGCTGGGTTAGAGGGTAGTTCAAAGCCCGAGGCAGAGGCAGAAAGCAGCACGCTGGCAGCAGCAGCCGGGCTTCTCTTTAGCAGCTGCCGCACACAGACAGGGAGACACACCCTCTGGAGAGGGGAGGGGGTCAAGGTCCCGGGTTTTCCCCGGAGGCACCCCAATAGATGGTGAGGGTCCTTTCCAGTCAGATTGAGTGATAATAAGGTCCCAGTTAAACAGTTGCTCTTCAAAGTAAGAGTTCACCCACGGTAGAAGAAGCAATACAGGACTGGGCTCCACGCTGGCAGTGGATTCTCCCCGCTGTAAGCAACAGCTCCACTGTACTCCTCCAATGCTGAAAGCAAGAGAGAGACAGGGGCTAAGCCAGCCTCTCACCCCCCAGCCAAAATCTCGCAGTACTGCTGCCCTTCCCAAGAGAAAACTCCTCAGGTTAGAGAGGAGTAGCCAGCCGCACCCTTCCCCCATGTTGGCCATTTCTTTTGTCTCCTAAGGATCCGTAGTTATCGTCTCTTAGCAGCAAATGGGAGAAAATTCTGTAAGAGAAAGGAAGAAAAAGGAAA
>VXBI01009817.1:26824-57013 GCA_013397375.1 Toxostoma redivivum
CATCCCCTCCATCCCCTCCATCCCCACATCCCCTCCATCCCCTCCATGCCCTGCTCCAGCCCTGCTCTGCGTCTCTGACTGTGGGAGGGGAACATCAGCACAGCAGCATTTCTGGGGGGGAGAATTGATACCGTGGTGTGGCTGTGAGTGAAACCAGAATTTGTCATTGGAACTGGAGCTGAAATGGGATCATTTTTGTTTAACATGCTGTGGGCTCCCAAAGCAAATGGGAAGGGAATCACTCACAGACACAAATACTGCTTCATTTTTTGACTGACAGTAGCAAAGAAAACCTCTGAAAACAAACTTGGGAAAGGCTGGAAGGATGCAGGATGTGTTTCCTGTAGGAAAGTTGTCTCTCCTTTCTGTTCAGCTTGTGATGCATTCTGCAAACCAGCTCTTCCCCGAAACTCTGCTGGGAGTTTCCACTTCCCAGGAGGTGACCACATCCATATCTGCTGAGGCTCATGCTGGGACCGTGCCCTTTTCCAGATGGTGGCAAAGATGGAGCCTCTGCTCTTCTGCAGGATCTTCCTGCAGACATTCATGTATCAGTTCCCAAATCCCCCCAGCTGTCACAGCCAGAATTGGGGATTTTGGAGGTGACAGCTCCGTGCCACAGCTTATCAGGCACTGTGGGGGACACGGTGAACGTTGGAATTCTGCTGGGGGGCCATGAAGTTCTTGCCCAAGCACTGGGGACAAAGCAGGAATGTGCTTTTAGGAGAGGATTTTAAGGAAGAATGTGCTTCTAAAGGAGGATTTTAAAAGGAGGAATGTGCTTCTAAAAGTGTTTTTAAAGGAAGAACGTGCTTTTAGAAGAGGATTTTTAAAGGAAGAACATGCTTCTAAGGGAGGATTTCAAAGGAAGAATGTTCTTTTAAAGGAGTACTTTTAAAGGAAGAATGTGCTTCTAAAATATTACTTTTAAAGGAAGAACATGCTTTTAGAGGAGTATTTTTAAAGAAAGAAAGTGCTTTTAGAGGAGTATTTTTCTGACCATGCCAGTTTTTCCTTGGGCAAGGCAGAGGGAGTGTTCTGTGCTGCAAATGAACGCTGCTCTCTTTGGAGGGGGGATGTCTGTGGACGCTCTTGCTGCTGCCATGCTCCACTTTGAACTTGTACACTCACTTCAATCCTCTTTTTTTGGGTGTTTTGTCCCAGATGAAAGCCACAGACCTGGGCTGTGTGGATGTGACACTGTGTGGTTTGGGACAGCTCTTACATAACCCAGCCCCTGCTGAGCTTTTCAGCTTTGAGGCTGCCGTGGGCTCAGCTCTGAAGTGGGAATTCAGTGATTTGCCCACTTGGATGGAGTTGTTAGTGCATCATGCAGATGTGTAGAAAGAATTTGGATCATAATTTGGGCTTTGGCCTGGGCTGCTGGGAGTTCCATGCTGGGATTGTGCAGTGCCATGGGGAGATGGGGTGGAGGCAGATTGTGTGGGACAGAGCCCAGGGCAGGAGCAGGGGCAGGAGCAGGTCTGTGCTGCTCCAGGTTGGATAAAGGCTCCTGTGAGGGGGAATGAGCAGGGAATGAATGAGCTGAGCTGCTCTGGGCCAGCACCAGGGGGAACTCCAGTCAGGGCTCGGCAGGGAGGAGGTCCCAGAGCATTGGCAGCCCCAGTTCAGGCAGAGGAGGAGATTTGTGACCGATTCCAGTACAGAGAGGTTCCTGCTTGGCCTTTCTGCATCACCTCAGGGCCTCCAGAGCTCATTTCTGGCTAACAGAGTGCAGAGGAGCAGCAGGTCAGCAGCTTGATTTCATAGAAAGACCACATGGAACTGGGCCACATTTCCAGGAAACGTGTTGGCCACGTTTTTTTTTGTTTTTCTCAGCTCTACTGAAGCTGCAGCTGCCTGAGCTTTTGCAGCCTCTGACACGAGAAAACCCCATCCAGGCTGTGCCTAACTCAGGTTTTAGACATTTGAACAGGAGATAACAGCCATGGGGTACCTAAAGCATCCCAAAACTTGGCATTGTGGCCTCTACTTGAATAATTCTAAATTTATGACTCTTAAAAGAAACAAAACAACGTGTAATGTGCTGGGTGTATTTATAGTGTTCCACCACTGAGACAGAGGAGTTACTTTAACCCTCTCATCAGGCTTTGGGCCCTAGAAATGAAAATACAAACTTCATGTTGATTAAAAACTTCATGTTGATGGTTTTTAGAAAAGCCATCTTTTCTGTCTAGGCCTGAGCAGTTTTGAGAACCCTTTTTTTCTTTTGTGTCTGAGAGCAGCACTGGAGGGACATGAGACAATTTAAATGTTTATATAAAGCCAAAAAGCCTCCTTGATTGCCTGGGAGTGTTAAATTGGGAGGACTTGGAGAAGCTTCTGAGATGGAAGAAATGAGTTTGGAGTTGTTGGGAGTTTATTGCTCACAGTTACTCTCAGAGCAGAGAGGAAACTTTGGTGTGTGTTTTATGGCAGAGATAATCTGTCAATTAAAGTTCTGCCATTATGGCAGGTTTGTCATGATTGTGAGACTGGCAGCTCTAGGATAATGCTCTTCCCTTCCCAACAATAGCAGCATTTTAAAGAACAAATTTGAATGCAGAGGGAAGAACTTCCTAGAAAAAAACCTCATTTAGATTTTAAACTGTGGGGAAGATACTGCTGCCTTTGAATTGCCTTCCATCATTTGAGAAAGATGTCACTCAAAAAACTGAAAACTTGCCTTTTTTAAGGCCAGTTGGGAAATGATTCCCTCTGGGGTGGAGTGTTGCAGGTAGAAAAGTGTTCCTGTTCTTTGTGGAGAGGTGGATAAATGCTGGGACAGCCTGGACACAGGAGAAGCAGAGGCTCCCTCAGCAGGGGCTGGGACCTTTGCAGCCTTGGTGAAAGGATCAGGCCTGGGTGCTGAGCAGACGTGGCTGTGTGCACACTGGGGCAGGGCTGGGCTTTGGGGCACCTGCAGCTGCACTGATCCCAGCCCCAAAAACAGCACTGGGGAGCACCTGTGGGTGCCATGCTGGGAATTCCCAAGGGATCACCCCACAAATCCCAGGGAATTCTCAAGAGATCACCCCACAGATCACTGGGAATTCCCAGGGATCACCCCACAAACCCCATGGGATTGTGAAGGGATCACCCCACAAATCTCTGGGAATTCCCAAAGGATCACCCCACAAATCCCTGGGAATTCCAAAGGGATCACCCCACAGATCCCTGGGAATTCCCAAGGGATCACTCTACAAATCCTTGGGAATTCTGAAGGGATCACCCCACAAATCCTGGGAATTCTCAAGGGATCACCCCACAAATCCCTGGGAATTCCAAAGGGATCACCCCACAAACCCCATGGAATTCCAAAGGGATCTCCCCACAGATCCTGGGGCTGCTGCCTGCCCTCTCCGAGCTCCCTGGGCAGTGTCCCTGCTGCTCATCCCGGGCTGTTCTGCAGGAGGGGTTGCCGTGGGCAGGCTGAAGTGGGACACAAACCCATTCTGAGCACATTCCCTGCTGGGTCTGCTGCTGTTCCTGAGGGAGCAGCTCTGGGTGTCCGGGGCTGATGTGTGGCACACAGCACAGGGATATTTGCTTTCAGAGGTGCTGCAGTGGTTTGGTTTTCCCAGGAATGCTCAGCTGCAGTGAGTGCAGCATCTCCTGGGGGCAGGGCCAGCTCTGGGGGCTGCAGGAGCCTGGCAGTGATGCCACACTTGCCCTCACTGAGAACTCTGTTCAATAATGAGCCTCTCTCCTGTGCTCAGGGAGCAGCTGAGCCAGACTCCCAGCCCTTTAAACCCAGCTGCCTGCAAGCTTCAAAGCTCCTCTGCTTTCATACACCCAAGGCTTTGACAGCAGGAGAAAAACCCATCTAGGCTGTGCTTGGTTGATAATTAGAGCTGAGACTAAACTGTCCCAGAGAGGTGCCCAAATTCTGCCCAGATAAAGGGGATTGCAGCAACCTCCAGCAGCCTGAGGGCAAATGCAGGTTAATGACTTGCATTAAAAGGGAGCAATTGCAGCTCTCTCCCTGTTGGGTGCAGGAGAACCCCAGGAGCTGGGGTCTGATGTGCATTCAGTGATTATAAACAGGTTAAAATCACTCCCTGCTTACCTGTCTGTGCCTGCTGAGGCACCACAGGCACCACCTTCATTTGCTGCAGGTTTTTTTCCATTTTAGCTAGCACTGCTCATGAACTCCCAGGTTGGAAGGTAAGAAGTGAGTGGTTGCTGCTCCAGATGTGAGTAGGAGCAGCAGATCAGCCTCTGTGATTCTGTAAATCCAGCCAGGATGGGCTTTGGGGTGACATCCAAATCCAGGTGTTCTGCAGCTGCCTGGCATTAGCCAGCACCTCCCTGCTCTGCACAGAGCTGGGCACCTAAATCCTAAATTCAGGGAAAGCACAGTAGTTAAAACCAGAATAATACAAGGAGAGTAACTCTTACATGTTTGAAATATTAATTCAGCATTTGGCACAAAACATGAAATGAATATCCTGAAGTGTGGATGTGGGAGCAGGTCCTTGGCATTCTGCAGGAGTTCAGCTGAGGCTGTTCCTGTAAAAAAAAAATGAAGAAAGGAACGAAAACCAAAAGGAAAAGTGATTTCCAGGATTTTCCCCTTTGTCACAGCCAGGCTAACCCTGAGCACTCAGCACTGAGTTTGCACCTCCCTTTTTATGTCATCCCTCATTTTCCATGGAGCCACAGACTTGGGCAGAACCCAAGTGCTGAGTGTCTCTCTTGGAACAAACAAACAAAACAATCCCTGTTTTTACTCCAGACATGCCCAAGATTCTCTAAAGATTTGTTTATTCCAGTGTCACACCTGACTCTGCCTCAGTTATTCCTGCTGTGGGGAGAATGGGGGATGTATTTGGGAATCAAAGGGAACACTTCTGCTTTTCTGCTCACCTTTCCTGAAGATACCTAACAGTAATTATTAAAAATATTGGATTCCCATCCGTGTTATTAGGAGGGAAGGGCTCCTCCCTCCAGCACTAAGAGCTCCTCAGCATTTTTCCAACTGGGATTATTTAAGGAGAGAGGCTGCCATTCTGCTGTCTCCAAAATTCTCCAAATTCCTGTGCTATCCTGAGACCTGATCAACACAAGGAATCTTCAAAAGTGAGGCTTTTTCTGCTGCTCTCCAAGATGGTTATTATTATTTTTTAAGCCTCTTAAGTTTGAGGAGGGAATGTGGGAAGGGACAGGATCATGCATCCTCTTTTAGGGAGATTAGCTAATGCAAAGCAGGGCTGGAAAAAGAACATTTTAACACTTGAGAGTTGATGCACTCCAGCTGTGAGGAGGGTTTGGTAATTTCTTGGGGAGCTGGAGGTGGATGGCAGTGAGGTGTGAATGTCAGCTGGGATGAGAAGTTGATCTCTGTGCTTGAAACAAGGTTCCTCTGTTTGACTTGGAGATTTTTGTTCCTTCCCTGTAAAACCAGGGCACACCAATAAAACCATGGAATCATCGCTGGCAGAGTTTGATGAAATTCCAGGTCTGACTTGAAACTTCAGGAAATGTGTGACACAAGTGCCACATCCCTGTGTGTCTGAGGGGTTTCACACAGATCACGTTACAGCAGTGTGATGTGCAGTGGTGTTGGGGTGCTGGTGCCCCATGGCCCCCAGGACTCACCCTGGCCGTGCTGTGTTGCAGGTCCAGCCGTGGTCCCTCACCAGTACTATGGAGTGACTCCCTGGGGAGTTTATCCTGCCAGCCTCTTCCAGCAGCAAGCGGCCGCCGCCGCCGCTGCCACCAACTCAGCCAGCCAGCAGAGCACGCAGCAGACACAGCAGGGCCAGCAGCAGGTAAGGGACAGGGACAGGGGATACTGGGACAGGGCACAGCTGGGACAGCGGACACTGGGAGAGGGGACAGCTGGGACAGGGACAGGGGACGGGGGACATGTGGGACAGGGGATACTGGGACAGCGGACACTGGGAGAGGGGACAGCTGGGACAGGGGACATGTGGGACAGGGGATACTGGGACAGCAGACACTGGGACAGTGGACACTGGGAGAGGGGACAGCTGGGACAGGGCACAGCTGGGAGAGGGGACAGCTGGGACAGGGACAGGTGGGACAGGGGACATGTGGGACAGGGGATACTGGGACAGGAGACATCTGGGACAGGGACACTGGGACAACTGGGACAGGAGACACCTGGGGTCAGGGAAGCAAAGGTTGGAGAAACTCTCTAAAGGTCATCAAGTCCAAGCAGTAACCCAGCCCTGACCCCTGTTCCAGGCACCACATCGTGTGTGTTCTGAGCACCTCAGGGATGGGGACTCCACCCCTGCCCAGTCCCAAAGCCTGACCACCCTTTCAGTGAAGGAATTTTCCCTGCTGTCCCCCCTGAGCCTCCCCTGGCCCAGCCTCTCCTCCTGTCCCTGTTCCCTGGAGCACAGCCCGAGCCCCCCGGCTGTCCCCTCCTGGCAGGGAGTTGTGCAGAGCCACAAGGGCCCCCCTGAGCCTCCTTTTCTCCAGGCTCAGCCCCTTCCCAGCTCCCTCAGCCTCTCCTGGGGCTCCAGCCCCTTCCCAGCCCCATTCCCTGCCCTGGACACACTCCAGCCTCTCCAGGTCCTTTTTGAGTGTGAATTAAGTGAATTCAGAGCAAAGGAGAAAAGGCTTCCCCCTGGTGCAGTTCCTGCTCCTGCCTGGTGACAGTGGCTCTGTCCTGGATCCCAGAATAACCCAGTGCTGTTGTGTCCTGTGCAGGTGCTCCGTGGAGGGGCCAGCCAGCGTCCCCTGACTCCCAACCAGAACCAGCAGGGCCAGCAGACCGATCCTCTGGTGGCCGCCGCCGCCGTCAACTCGGCGCTCGCCTTCGGCCAGGGGCTGGCAGCAGGGATGCCAGGTGAGCCCTGCAGGGCAGGGAGGGGCTGGGGCTGGCAGCAGGGATGCCAGGTGAGCCCTGCAGGGCAGGGAGGGGCTGGGCTGGCACCTCCTGGGGCTGCTGTGGCACTGCCAGGGCAGGGAGGGGCTGGGGCTGGCACCTCCCAGGGCTGCCTTGGCCTGGCACCAGCAGGGCCTGCTTGTGTTGGTCTGGGGGTCATGCAGGGGTTAATGCCAGGGTTGGGTGTGGCCCCAGCTGGGCAGCACTGGGGGGGGTCACAGGTGACCTCGTGGCACAGGTGACAGCAGTGTTATCTCCCAGTGACAGCACAGGTGACAGCAGTGTTCTGTCCCTGTGGCTGCACTGTACTCCAGGAATTGATGGCTCCTGTGGAAAGTCACCTCCACATTTTCCTGTGGATGGTTCAAGCTTATGGGATCTGTATTTTAAACCTCAGAGGTTTCTTAGTCCCATTCATTATCTCAGCTCTCCATCCCTGCCAGGTGCTTGACTTAACAGGGGCTTCCTTCCATGATTGCTCTTCCAAGAGGCTTAAAAACAGGGAAAGAAAAGGAACAAAAGGGAGCAGGGTTTAGTTCTCATTTCTAGCTCTTCACTGGAGGAGCTGCTGTAGGAATTCTGATCCCTGAGGCTTTGGGGTAAAACGCTGCTGAAATTCAGTTGTTCAGAATATTACTGTGATGGCAGAGGACAAACCTGAGCTCATTAGAATAACGTGCAGATATATCCTGCTGGTCAAATGGAAGGAAAAATGGATTATTTGGGTTTCAGGTCTCCTTGCTGGCAGTGTCACGTGGTTGTTAATGGGATTTCTAAGTTGTTTAAAAAGAATGTTGCAGTATTAAGTTGCAAAGTGAGCTGTGCAGATTTCCAGTGGTCTGCGGATTTCATTTGATCTCTGTTATTTGGGTTGTATTTGCTTTGCAAATATATACAAATGTATATACACACATATATACAATTGCACATATATACAATTACAGATGTACATCTGTACCTGAATTTGCAAAGCAAATATTCACAGGGAGCATTCTCTTAGTGACCCCCACCTCAGAGAGTCACTGCATTTAATTTTAATGTTTTCATTTTATGTAGAATTCTGTAATGAGGTGCCTAAATCACTATGTTCTGTCAGGCTGCTGCTGTGTGTATCACCAGTTTATGAGAGTTTGTTTACATGCATTAAAGAATATTTTATGGTACCAACCTTCCAAAATACAGAAGTGGAAGTTCCCTGTGGGTGCACCCTGGCAGCCCAGCCCTGAGCAGTCCCAGCACACATTGTACTTACCATGGAGCAGAGATAGTGTTTTTGTATTTCAAACCTTTCTTTAGCTGAATTTGCACTGGTGGCTGTGTAATACAAAATATTCAGCAGGCAAAAAGTCTTTTCCACCTGAAATCCTTCGTGTAAGCTCATGGACTTTTTTGGGAAAAGCAGGGCTGTTCTTTCTTCCTTTTTTATCCATTCAGCTTTTCTTTGAAAAACCCTCTTGCAGTGCCCTCACCTGGACATGAGTGATGTGTTTGTCACCTGCCCTGTCACCTGTGCTTGGCTCTGCAGGTTACCCAGTGCTGGCTCCTGCTGCTTACTACGACCAAACCGGGGCCCTGGTGGTCAATGCCGGGGCCAGGAACGGCCTGGGGGCTCCAGTGCGCCTGGTGGCCCCTGCCCCTGTCATCATCAGCTCCTCTGCAGCCCAGGCAGGTGAGTCCTGTCCCCTCCTGCTCAGGCAGGTGAGTCCTGTCCCCTCCTGTCCCTCCTGCTCAGACAGGTGAGTTCTGCCCCCCCCCAGTGGTTCAGACAGGTGACTTCTGGTCCCTCCAAGTGCCTGCTGTGTCCCCCCAAGTGCCTGCTGTGTCCCCAGTGTCCCCACCCCTCCGTGCTCCGCTGGCAGTGATGACAAACTTGCCCTCACTGAGATCCATCCAGGGGTTGGTGTTGAGAAACTTCCTCTGTGCTCAACCTGGGCTGAGCCTCCGGAGCAGCCACGGAGAGGGGGAGCAGCAGGAGCTTGAGTTATTTGGTGGAGTTGCACAGCAGGGATTCAGATTTGTCCCCTGGCTCCAGCTTTCCCACCTGCTAGAGCCTTCAGAATTCCCAGTGGCTCCAGGGAGAGCTCAGAGCCCCTGGCAGGGCCTGGAGGGGCTCCAGGAGAGCTGCAGAGGGACTGGGGACAAGGCATGGAGGGACAGCACACAGGGAATGGCTGCTACTGCCAGAGGGCAGGGCTGGCTGGGATCTGGGCAAGGAATTGTTCCCTGGCAGGGGGGGCAGGGCTGGGATGGAATTGCCAGAGCAGCTGTGGCTGCCCCTGGATCCCTGGCCGTGCCCAAGGCCAGGCTGGAGCACCTGGGACACTGGGAGGGGTCCCTGGGGTGGCACTGGGTGGGATTTTGGGTCCTTTCCAGCCCAAGCCATTCCATGATTTTTGCCTTATGATATCACTGTGCCTAAAATGGCCTTTACCATGAGTATCTTTGGCATTTATTTGGGTTCCTTGGGAGTTCAAGGCTTTTAAAAAGATTTTTCAGCCAGACTCTCATTGGTGTGAGCAGCCAGCATTGGGCTCAGATTATGAAATAGGCCTTTTAATTGTTTTCTCGTAGCTCTTGTTTATTTTGCTTTTTCTTTACTTTGGAACTGGCTGAAAACCAAAAGTCCTCGGGTTTGATGTTCTTGGCACCACAAGTTTGTGTTTCATCTGCTGAAGGATCGTTTCAATTATTTCAAAACTCGAGTTTCTTAATTGGCCCTTGGGAATGTGTGGCTGCACTGATTGGACTTGTGGATCTTTGGAGAAAGAGCCATTCCTGGGTTTGATCTCTGCAGCTCCAGGAGCACGAGAGCAACAACAACAGCTGGGCAAGCCTGGAGTCTGGGAGCTGTGGGGCAGCTCAGATAGAAGAAACAGAGATTTATGCAGAGTTTGGTCCTGAAAGAAAAAAACCTGTAACAATTCAAAGCCACCTGCTATATTTTAACTTCCAGAAGTGTGATGAAAACGACTTTTCTCTGTGGCTTTTCCAATTTTTTCCCATTTCTGTGTCCCGCAGCGGTGGCGGCGGCGGCGGCGTCGGCCAACGGAGCAGCAGGGGGGCTGGCAGGGACCACCAACGGCCCCTTCCGGCCCCTGGGCACGCAGCAGCCCCAGCCCCAGCCCCAGCAGCAGCCCACCAACAACCTGGCTTCCAGCTCCTTCTACGGCAACAACTCCCTGAGCAGCAACTCGCAGAGCAGCTCGCTGTTCTCGCAGGGCTCCGCCCAGCCCGCCAACACCTCGCTGGGCTTCGGCAGCAGCAGCTCCCTGGGGGCCACGCTGGGCTCGGCCCTGGGCGGCTTTGGCACCGCAGGTGAGAGCCCAGCCCTGGCCGCAGAGCTGGGAGCCAAGCTCGCAGGGGGTCCCTCTGGGAAACAGAGTCGGGCAGGCTCAACCCCAGCTGGTGCAGGGACATGGTTCCTCGGAGAGAAGTGGGGAAAAAAAATCTTCATTTAACAGGCAAAGCACTTCCAGCACAAAAGTGGACAATATTAAGCAACAAAACCTCTCCCTGCTCTGAAGAGATGTGTCCTGGTTTAGGTCAAATTTAGGGAGAAAACCTTGGAATGGGGTCCCTCTGGGAAACAGAGTCAGGCAGGTCTGACCCCAGCTGGTGCAGGGACATGGTTCCTCGGAGAGAAGTGGGGAAAAAAAATCTTCATTTAACAGGCAGAGCACTCCCCAGCAGAAAAATGAACAACACTAAGTGACAAAACCTCACTGCCGTGGTTTAGGGCAAATTTAGGGAGCAAACCTCTGAATGGGGTCCCTCTGGGAANTCAAATTTAGGGAGAAAACCTTGGAATGGGGTCCCTCTAAGAAACCATAAAAAAAAAAAACAAAGCTGTTTAAAAAACCTGTTTATTTAACAGGCAGAATACTTCCCAGCACAAAAATGAACAGTATTAAGCAACAAAATCTCTCCCAGCTCTGAAGAGATGTGTCCTGGTTTAGGGCAAATTTAGGGAGAAAACCTCACAATGGGGTCCCTCTAGGAAACAGTGTCAAGCTTTCCCCAGTTGGTTCAGGGAACTATTTCCTCATAGAGAAGTGGAAAAAATCTGTTTATTTAACAGCCAAAACAGTTCCCAGCATAAAAATGAACAACACTAAGCAACAAAACCTCTCTCTGCTCTGAAGAGATGACAAATTCAGCAGAGTCCCTTCTGTGGGTTCAGCCCAGCTCACTCAGGCTGTTCTCAGTCCCTCTGGTGCTGGGAAATGTCACAGCCCAGGCCAGGCCTGGTGGGACACAGGTGTGAGCTCCTGGTGCACTTCTGGCTTTTCAGTCCAGAGCAGGTGAACAATTCCAAGAAAAAGGGGAAAAAAAAAAAAGCAACAGTCCAGGGAGCTTCTGTGCCTCAGCTAACCAAGAGCACAGCAGAGCTCTGAGTGCACATGGTGTGGTTGCATTTTTGTGCATTTTTGTGCATTTTTCACTCTGCAGCAGAGCAGGGTGAGCTCAACCCCACATTTCAGGAGTTTGTGCTCTGAGCTGAGCCCTCCTCATCCATCCCAGCCTAAGTGGGAATTTTCCTTGAGGGATTACTTCAGGCTTTTAAAATCTGCAGCCCTTCCTGGCAAAAATGCTTCTAGTAGGTGCTAATTAGCAGTGGCACAGTAATTAACTTGGTTTGTTCCATGTGTTATCAGTCAGCCCCTTGGTGTTTTCCCTGCATGTGGAGCACTGGGCTGGCAGGAATTGGATCCATCAGCCCCTCTCAGCCCGGAGTAAAGGCTGAGGAGCTCCCCATGAGGTTAAAAAAGCTGATCTGAGGTGGTTTGTGTGCTTTGTTCTGGGAATTGTTCCCACCCCACCCCAGGAGAATCCCTCTGGTTGTGAGACACCCCTTAGCCATGGCTGAGTTTCTGGGCAGCTGCAGACCAAGGTTCTTTTCAGAATCCAGAATCCAGAGATGTCTGTGGGTTTTTAATTTTTTTTTTCTCTCTCAGGTTTGTGGGTTTTTTTGAAGTGGAACAATTGTTTTAATTACTGCTGAGTCTCAGGGCTGTAATTATGTCCTGAACTTTGCTGCTCTCATCAGTGTGAGGGGCAGGTTCCAACCTGGCTCCATCAGAACAGGCTCAGGGAGATGCTGTGACCTCACAGAGGAACAGTTTGCAATAAAAAGTTACTCTAAATATTTGTGTTCAACCCAGCCTGAGAACTGGAACCATCTTGGTTCCAGCATTTGCTTTTCTCACCTCAGTTTATTTAACTAACTGAACTCCATGAGTGATTTGCCCAGTGCCAAGATGCACAAAGTTGTTTTCCCTCAACCTGTGAATAAACTCTGATCCTGCTGCTTCTGGTGCCCATGTGCACGCATGAAAAATGATCAGCTCATTGCAGTTAATAATTTCACTATTTATTAAACAAGATTTTAATGCAAAATTGATTTTTCCCCCTGAAGTTGACAGTGCATTTAAAGAGCTTGTGTTTGCCTGTTGAAGCAGCTCTTAAAAACCGTGGGGGTTAGGATTGAATTCTGATTTCCAGTCCAGAAAGCTGGGGGCAAACAGGAGCTGATTTCTGTTCTGCTGGAAGGGGGGAGCACAGGGATTTCAGGGAAATTTGCACCAGGATGGGCACACTGAGAGCAAACACAGAGAGAGAAAAATGCCCTGGGGCTGTGCAGGGCTGGGAGTGAGCAGAGGGACAGCTCAGGGCTCCTGATGTGGGAATGGGACAGAGGGACAGCTCAGGGCTCCTGATGTGGGAATGGGACAGGAGGGACAGCTTGGGGCTCCTGATGTGGGAATGGGACAGGAGGAGCTCTGGGGATCTCAGACCTTCCTGAAGGGCCAGAGCAAAGGTCTGAGCATGTCCCCAAAGGTCTCAGTGTGTCCCCAATGTCTCACTGTGTCCCCAGGTGTCAGTGTGTTCCCAAGTGCTCCCAAGTGTCCCAAAGTGCTCAGTGTGTCTCCAAAGGTTTCACTGTGTCCCCCCAAGGTCTCAAGTGTGTCCCCAAAGGTCTAAGTGTGTCCCCAGGTGTGTCCCCAAAGGTCTGAGCATGTCCCCAAAGGTCTCACTGTGTCCCCAGAGGTCTGAGCATGTCCCCAGGTGCTCAGTGTGTCCCAAAGTGCTCAGTGTGTCCCCAAAGGTCTGAGCATTTCCCCAAAGGTCTCAAGTGTGTCCCCAAGTGTGTCCCCAAGGGCTCAGTGTGTCCCCAAGGTCTCAGTGTCCCCCCCAAGTGTGTCCCAACCCAGCGTGGTCCCTTCCTTCAGGAAGATTCTCTGCTCTGACCTTTGTTCTTGGGGTTTTTGGAGCTGTTTGTCCCTGTGCTCTCAGAACAAATCCTTCAAAGCCACGAAGGCAAAGACAAGATTCCCGAAAATTCATTAGCCTGTTAGATCATTAACAGCATGGTTTTAATGGCTGCAGTTGGTTTCAATGCCTGCATTTCATCCCTTTATGAGGCACCAGCCTGGAGCAGTGGAGCTGTGGCTCTCAGTGGTTGGCATCTCCTCATTTCCCATTTTCCCATTTTCCAGTGGCAAACTCCACCATGGGCAGTGGACAGTGTGTCAGTGGTTGGCATCTCCTGATTTTCCCATTTTTCCAGTGCAAACTCCACCACGGGCAGTGAGTGGGCAGTGTCTCAGTGGTTGGCATCTCCTCATTTCCCATTTTCCCATTTTTCCAGTGGCAAACTCCACCACGGGCAGTGGCTCTCGCCGGGACTCGCTGACGGGCAGCACTGACCTGTACAAGAGGACCTCGAGCAGCCTGACCCCCATCGGCCACAGCTTCTACAACGGCCTGGGCTTCTCCTCGTCCCCCGGGCCCGTGGGCATGCCCCTGCCCAGCCAGGGCCCCGGGCACTCCCAGACTCCTCCTCCTTCCTTGTCCTCACACGGATCCTCCTCCAGCCTCAACCTGGGTAAGAGCGCTGTTCTGCTCCTCCAGCTGATCCTGGGTCTGAGCCCTGCTCATCCTGGGTCAGAGCCCTCCTGATCCTGGGTCTGAGCCTCCTGATCCTGGGTCTGAGCCTCCTGATCCTGGGTCTGAGCCTCCTGATCCTGGGTCTGAGCCTCCTGATCCTGGGTCTGAGCCTCCTGATCCTGGGTCTGAGCCTCCTGATCCTGGGTCTGAGCCTCCTGATCCTGGGTCTGAGCCTCCTGATCCTGGGTCTGAGCCTCCTGATCCTGGGTCTGAGCCTCCTGATCCTGGGTCTGAGCCTCCTGATCCTGGGTCTGAGCCTCCTGATCCTGGGTCTGAGCCTCCTGATCCTGGGTCTGAGCCTCCTGATCCTGGGTCTGAGCCTCCTGATCCTGGGTCTGAGCCTCCTGATCCTGGGTCTGAGCCTCCTGATCCTGGGTCTGAGCCTCCTGATCCTGGGTCTGAGCCTCCTGATCCTGGGTCTGAGCCTCCTGATCCTGGGTCTGAGCCTCCTGATCCTGGGTCTGAGCCTCCTGATCCTGGGTCTGAGCCTCCTGATCCTGGGTCTGAGCCTCCTGATCCTGGGTCTGAGCCTCCTGATCCTGGGTCTGAGCCTCCTGATCCTGGGTCTGAGCCTCCTGATCCTGGGTCTGAGCCTCCTGATCCTGGGTCTGAGCCTCCTGATCCTGGGTCTGAGCCTCCTGATCCTGGGTCTGAGCCTCCTGATCCTGGGTCTGAGCCTCCTGATCCTGGGTCTGAGCCTCCTGATCCTGGGTCTGAGCCTCCTGATCCTGGGTCTGAGCCTCCTGATCCTGGGTCTGAGCCTCCTGATCCTGGGTCTGAGCCTCCTGATCCTGGGTCTGAGCCTCCTGATCCTGGGTCTGAGCCTCCTGATCCTGGGTCTGAGCCTCCTGATCCTGGGTCTGAGCCTCCTGATCCTGGGTCTGAGCCTCCTGATCCTGGGTCTGAGCCTCCTGATCCTGGGTCTGAGCCTCCTGATCCTGGGTCTGAGCCTCCTGATCCTGGGTCTGAGCCCTCCTGGTCCTGGGTCAGAGCCTTTCTGAGCCTGGATCAGAGCCCTGCTAAACCGAGGTCAGAGCCTTCCTGATCCTGGATCAGCACCCTCCTAAACCTGCGTCAGAGCCCTGCTGAGCCTGGCTCAGAGCCCTCCTGATCCTGGGTCAGAGCCCTGCTAAACTGGGGTCAGAGCCCTGCTAAACTGGGGTCAGAGCCCTCCTGATCCTGGGTCTGAGCCCTCCTGATCCTGGGTCAGAGCCTTTCTGAGCCTGGATCAGAGCCTTCCTAAACCCGGGTCAGAGCTCTCCTGATCCTGAGTCAGAGCCCTCCTAAACCCAGGTCAGAGCCCTGCTGAGCCTGGATCAGAGCCCTGCTAAACTGGGGTCAGAACGTTCCTGATCCTGGGTCAGAGCCCTCCTGAACCTCCTCCAGCCTGATCCTGGGTCTGAGCCTCCTGAACGTCCTCCAGGCTGATCCTGGGTCAGAGCCCTCCTGAACCTCCTCCAGCCTGATCCTGGGTCTGAGCCTCCTAAACCCGGGTCAGAACCTTCCTGATCCTGGCTCAGGGCCCTGCTCTGCTCCTCTTGGACCATCCCTGGTTCCCTGCTTTCCTGAGCTGGCTGGGGTCCCACAACCATTTGGGTGGAAAATAATCTTGAATTCAAGTGCAGCCCTCCTGGGGTGTGTGTGCTGTGTGCTTCAGCTGGGAGCAGCTTTCCACTTCCCTCCTCCTTTCCACTTCCCTCCTCCTTTCCACTTCCCTCCTCCTTTCCACTTCCCTCCTCATTTCCATCTTCCCTCCTCATTTCCATCTTCCCTCCTTGCTGCCTCAGCTCAAAATTAGGGTTAATATTCCCAAGTGTTTAAAAACCAGCATTTTCTTGCACAGGTCTTGGAATAAAATAGATAAGAAGGGCTGATCTTCAATTTAAATGGTTTTAAAGGGGATGTTTTAAAATACCCATTAAATTTGGAATAATGAGCTTGGAATACAATTCCTCCTTTTAACCAATATTCCCTGGAGCAGTGCTCAGCTCTGAGCTGAGGATTTGCTGAGTTTACCTTGGAAAATTTCCCATCAATGTGGCCTTATCAAAAGCACAGGAGGAATAATTTTGGGAAGATCCATGACTTTGTGCAGCTGAATCTTCTCAAAGAGCTTCTGCCTGGCCTGCAATAAAGTAAATCTTAAAAATAAATAAAGCAAATATTAAATAATAAAGCAGTGCTCATCTGAACCTCCTGAAGTGTTCATTCCCTCATAAACAAACCAAAGAGATTATTTGTTGCACCTGCAGCAGGTAATTTAATATTTCCTCCAAAAATTCACTTGATTTTGGTTGTGTCATGAATCTGCTGGGTTTAACAAAACTTCTGCTTCTCAGAGCAGTTTCCCCCTCAGCAGACACTGTATTTATCATGTTTATTCCATGCATGTGTGATAAATCCAGTGCTGGCTCTAGGTTAGCTGGAATAGTCGTAAATATGATTTTTGGAGATCAGGTTTAGATTTACCATCGTGCCTTGTTCAGAGCTTTAATAGAACTGGAAGGGTTTTAACTTGATTTATGCAGCTGTGGAGGCCTTGGCTGACAGTTAAATGGCCACAATAAATTAGTCCTGAGGAGGAAGCAGATTCTAAACCTGGCAGGAGGAAAAAGTTGCTTGCCCCTGCAGCAAAAAAAAAAAAAAAATCTTAAAAATTCTTTGGAATCAAAGAGTCTTAAGAATTGCTCTGGATCAGAGGAAGGTGGATCTGTTTGGGAACAAACTCTGGAAAGAAATTGGAATTAGCACCCCCAAAAAGGGTTGTGCTCCAGAGAATCTTTTGTGTTCCTTCCCCTGCGTTCTGTCTTTGCCTCATCCTTCCATTGTCGTTCTTCTCCTGCTGGAATCAGGAATTTTCCCAGGAAGGCAGGGATGATTTCCCTGTTCAGAAGTGTGGGGTTTCCCATCTTCCCAAAATATTCCTGTCCCTGTAGCCTTGTCCCCTCCGTGGCTGGTTCCATGCTGGCTGATGCTCTAGGTCAGATCTCACCTGGGTCTCTCTGGTTTTGGGGGGTTTGACCTTGAAATCCATGAAAAGTCACTTTATTTTTTAAAGTTTCTCTTTCACCAGTAGTGGGGGGCAGTGGGAAGGGCAGGTTTGGTTTCCTTTGGATATAAAATCAGTTCTGATGGGAGGAGAAGGCTCCAGGGAGAGCTCAGAGGCCCTGGCAGGGCCTGGAGGGGCTCCAGGAGAGCTGCAGAGGGACTGGGGACACGGCATGGAGGGACAGCACACAGGGAATGGCTGCCACTGCCAGAGGGCAGGGCTGGCTGGGATCTGGGCAAGGAATTGTTCCCTGGCAGGGGGGGCAGGGCTGGGATGGAATTGCCAGAGCAGCTGTGGCTGCCCCTGGATCCCTGGCAGTGCCCAAGGCCAGGCTGGAGCACCTGGGACACTGGGAGGTGTCCCTGGAGGTGGCACTGGGGGGGATTTCAGGTCTCTTCCCACCCAAACCATTCCCTGATCCCAGGACAGACAGCACAGACACTTTTGTGAGGAGCTCAAGGCTTTTTGAGCAGTTTGTGATAACAAAGAGCACAGGGGCTGTTCTGGGTACTCTGAGGGGTCAGGTTGGGGACCCCTGGGGCTGTTTGCACTGAGGCAGTTCCTGGGCTTTGGAGCCAGGGGGGCACAGCCTGGGGGAGTCACTTCAGCAGCTCTGATCCAGGCTTCCACAGGGACATGAGCTGGATTTAAAGCCAGGCTGCAATCAGATCTGTGCTTAGAGCAGGCTGAGCTCTGCCTTTGCCTTTGTCACTCAGGTGGGGCAGTCCCTGCTCGGGCTGGGCAGTGACCTGGCTCCAGCTCCCTGCGGGCTCAGAGTGCTGAAAAATGAGAGGCATTTATCAAGCTGGGGTTTTGCTGGGGTGTAAAGTGACCTGGGGAAGTGTCTGAAATAACCACACACAGCTCCTGTGCAAAGAGCTCCTGGAGGACAAAGGCTGAGCTGAAAATGTGCTGATATGGGGGTGGAAGGGACCTGAAACCCCCCCCCAGTGCCACCCCAGGGACACCTCCCACTGTCCCAGGTGCTCCAGCCTGGCCTTGGGCACTGCCAGGGATCCAGGGGCAGCCACAGCTGCTCTGGCAATTCCATCCCAGCCCTGCCCACCCTGCCAGGGAACAACTCCTTGTCTCCCCCTTCCCATCAGGAACTGTTTCCACTTTTTTGCTCCAGGCACTGAAACAAAAAGTGGAATTCTGAGAATTCCAGATGTGTGGGAAGCATGGGTGCCCCATTGCTCAGCTTGTCCCTCCTGGGTTTCCTTCCCCTGGGAGGTGCTTTACTCATCCTGTGGCAGTGCTGGTCCTTCAGGAGACAGGAAGATCAGGAATATCCCCTGCTGGCTGTTGGGAGCTGGGGTGCAGGAGGTGGTGGACACTCCACTGCAAGGCAGCACAGGGAGCTCTCAGCTCTCCTTGGGAAAAAAGGGGGGAGAAAGGGAGGAAAAAGGCTCTTCCCCTTCCTTGGGAAAGGAGAGTTTTGGCACCAGCTCCAGAGGAATTTGCTCAGCTCAGAGATGTAGAATCATAAAATATCCTGAGCTGGAAGTGAGCCACAGAGGTCATAATTAATAATTAATCAAGCTGTTACCAGATCCAGAATTCTGATCCAGTTTCCTGCATGGGAGCTTCCTCCCAGTGTCAGTGGCTGAGGAGTGCAGCTCCCTCAGCTCTGTTTTTATGGAATATTTTAATTCCAGGGGCTGCTTCTCTGCAGCCAGCCCTGCCAAGGTTTCCTTGGAGCTCTCCCCTCCATTTCAGATTCCTGCAGCTTCATTTCCCTGGGATCCCTCCCTGCAGGTCCCTGTGTGATCAGGATGTGCTCCCTGGGAGGACTTTGTTCCAGTCAGGAAAATCCATGCAGGCTTCTCCTGCACCAGCAGAGGGATCCCAAGCCCTGCAGGAAAGGCAGGAATCAAATCCTCTGCCAGGTGCTGAGCCACATCCTGAAAAATGGCAGGCAGGGAAACAGCATGGGAAGGTTTGAGTTTGTTCCTTTGTGGGATGAGGCATCACCTGTCCCCATATTTCTGTTTTTGGGTAACTCAGCATCTCTGTTAATGTGGCTGCAGATATTTCAGCCATTTGTGAAAGCACAGGGGTTTAAAATCTTTCTTGGTTTTAACTTATTGGTATTTACCTGTGTTTAATAGTGATTTGTGTTTTAATGTCCACATTTTTTTGTACTTCTGTATCTATTCCCCACCCCCAGCACACTTCTTTTAAATCAGTCCTTGCCAGGGCAGCAGGAGAGGTGGGAAAAACCTGAGGATGGAGGCAAAGGCAGTGGAAACAGCAAAAAAGCTAAAATTTGGGAGTGTTGGGATTGCCACTGGTCTGGTTCAGACAGTTTGGACACAGAAGGAGGAACAGAAGTCGTTTTGCTGTGTCAGAAGGCCACAGTCACAGATGTGATGTCATTGAGGCAGAATCAGGATAGCCTGATGTAGAAGGGATCAGCAGAGTCCTTTGCTGCAGTCTGCAGCTGTTCCCACCCCAGTCCAGCAGTGCCACAGCTGTTTGGACACATCCCCGTGTAAATTCCTGGGAGGGCAGCTCAGCTCAGTCAGGAATCACAAAATGGGATCACTGGGGCTGGAAAAGCCCTTTGGGGTCATTGAGTCCCACCTGGGACTGGGGAACCAGCCCAGAGTGCTGAGTGCCATGTCCAGGAACTCCTTGGACAGCTCCAGGGATGGGGATTCCAAACCTCCCTGGGCAGTTCCAAGGCCTGAACATCCTCACACAGGATCAGCAGGGCTGGAGAAGGAGAAGCCCTTCAAGGTCTTCAAGTCCAGCCTGTGCCCAGTCTCCAGCAGAGCTCTGGGTGCCACATGTTCATTGCTGTGACATCTCCAGGGATGGGGACTCCAAACCTCCCTGGGCAGTTCCAATGCCTGAAAACTTTCCAGTGAGGAAATCCTGCCTAAACATCCCAGCTAGAAATTCTTCTTAGAAATCCCACCTCAAAATCCTGCTTAGCTGAATGTCAGACTCCCCTCATGGTGGAGCAGAACTCAGGGATCCAGTGTCACATCCCTGTGTCCCCTTAAGGCCCATCCATGCCGTGTTCTTTATCCCATCCATGCCTTGTTCCTTATCTCATCCGTGTCTTGTCCCTTATCCCCATCCATATCTTGTTCCCTTGTCCCTTATCCTCATCCATGCCTTATTCCCCTGTTCCTTACCCCATCCATGCCTTGTCCCTTATCCCATCCATGCCTTGTTCCTTGTCCCTTATCCCATCCATTGCTTTGTCCCTTACCCCATCCATTCCTCATTCCCTGTCCCTTATCCGTCTGTGCCCTGTCCTCATGTCCCTTACCCCATCCATTCCCTGTTCCTTATGCCCTCCATGCCCCATCCCCTGTCCCTTTCCCCCTGTCCATCCCCTGTCCCTTATCCCATGTCCATCCCCTGTCCCTTTCCCCCTGTCCCTTTCCCCCTGTCCCTTTCCCCCTGTCCATCCCCTGTCCCTTATCCCATGTCCATCCCCTGTCCCTTTCCCCCTGTCCCTTTCCCCCTGTCCCTTTCCCCCTGTCCATCCCCTGTCCCTTATCCCCATGTCCATCCCCTGTCCCTTTCCCCTGTCCATCCCCTGTCCCTGACCCCGTGTCCGTGCCGTGTCCCTGCAGGGGGGCTGACGAACGGCAGCGGCCGTTACATCTCAGCGGCGCCGGGGGCGGAGGCCAAGTACCGCAGTGCCAGCAGCGCCTCCAGCCTGTTCAGCCCCAGCAGCACGCTGTTCCCGTCCTCCCGCCTGCGCTACGGCATGTCCGACGTCATGCCCTCGGGCCGCAGCCGCCTGCTCGAGGACTTCCGCAACAACCGCTACCCCAACCTGCAGCTGCGCGAGATCGCCGGCCACATCATGGAGTTCTCGCAGGACCAGCACGGCTCCAGGTGCGCTGGGAGCGGGGCAGGCTGCTGCTCAGGGGGCATCAGCTTCTTCTGTGCTGGAGTTCTGTGCTTGTGTTCTGCATCTGTGTTCTACATCTGTGTTCTGCATCTGTGTTCAACATCTGTGTTCTGTGCTGGAGTTCTGCATCTGTGTTCTACATCTGTGTTCTACATCTCTGTTCTGTGCTGGAGTTCTGCATCTGTGTTCTACATCTGTGTTCTGTGCTGGAGTTCTGTGCTTGTGTTCTGCATCTGTGTTCTGTGCTTGTGTTCTGCATCTGTGTTCTGTGCTTGTGTTCTACATCTGTGTTCTGTGCTGGAGTTCTGTGGTTGTGTTCTGCATCTGTGTTCTACATCTGTTCTGTTCTTGTGTTCTGCATCTGTGTTCTGCATCTGTGTTCTGTGCTTGTGTTCTGTGCTTGTGTTCTACATCTGTGTTCTGTGCTTGAGTTCTGTGCTTGTGTTCTACATCTGTGTTCTGCATCTGTGTTCTGTGGTTGTGTTCTGCACCTGTGTTCTGTGGTTGTGTTCTGTGGTTATGTTCTACATCTGTGTTCTGCATCTGTGTTTTGTGGTTGTGTTCTACACTTGTGTTCTCCATTTGTGTTTTACACTTGTGTTCTGTGCTTGTGTTCTGCACTTGTGTTCTATACTTGTGTTTTGTGGTTGTGTTCTGCACTTGTGTTTTGCAGCTCTGTTTTGCGGTTGTGTTTTCTGGTTGCATTTCGCAGTTGAATTTTCACGGTTGTGTTTTGTGTCACTTCCCAAAGCCAAGGCAGAGCAGGAAATAAGTGGGAAGAGCCAAGGCAGTGCCCCAGTCAGAATCCCCCAGGACTGTCCAGTCCAGCTCCTGCCCTGCCCAGACACCCCAGCAATGCCATGCCTGAGGGCGCTGTCCAAGCTTGAGGGCAGGTGCTGGCAGCAGGAATTCCTCCTCCCAAAGGAGCTTCCCTGCTCTGTGGTTTGCTCACTCATCCCACTGGCACAGCTTAATTCACTGTAAAAGCCAGCTGGACACGAGGCCATCCTCCATTACTCCACTGAGATCTGCTTTGCTTGGAATGAGGATTCCAGCATGTGGCCATGGCCTCCTGTCCCTGACCACCCCGAGCTTTCAGATGGCTGGAAAAACATCTGTGTTTGCAAGAGCTTTGCAAGTTGTGGATCACTAAAATGTCTTCTGTTTGGGTATTTAACTTGTAATGGGACGCTCAGGTTAATGAAAGTGCTTCATCTTCATGTGATAGGATTTTTCATGGTGGTTTCTGGAGCACATGGGTGAGGCTTTGGGCAGGAGCTGGATGAACAGATGTGCCTGTGGGGTCACTCCAAGGGTTGTTTTTCAGGTTTATTCAGCTGAAACTGGAGCGTGCCACCCCGGCAGAGCGTCAGCTGGTGTTCAACGAGATCCTGCAGGCAGCCTATCAGCTCATGGTGGATGTCTTTGGGAATTATGTCATCCAGAAGTTCTTTGAGGTGAGCCTGCCCTCCCCTGCAGCTCTCCTGGGGTTCCTGAGGTGTTGGATGAGCCTGGAAAACCCTGCCTTGAGGCTGAAATCCTGGATAGCTGGCAGCACTGCCGCCGTCTCCTCCCCACAAGCTGTTGGGTCTTTCCTGCTGGGCTGACTGAGGGGTGGGACTCAGATTCATCTGAAAAGTAACACTTGGAGAAGCAAAATGTGTCAGGGTACACAGCAAGGTGTGCAGGAGATGAACATTTCCAGTGGGAAGTGGAAGGGGGTTGGAATGAGCTGAGCCTTCGGGTCCCTTCCAGCCCAAACCACTCTGGGATTCTGAGAGGAGCAGATCCAGCAGAACTTGTCCAGGATGCTGCTCTGAGCTCTCAGTGCTCCTGGACTTGGGGACCAGGGAGAAACTTCCCCAGTGACAGCAGCTGCTGGAATAGTGTTGTGTCCCTCCACCCCTCTCTGTTGACACCGTTCTGGTCCTTCACCAGGTGTTCCTGGTGCTTCTGCCCATAACTGGGAATCAGAATCTCCTGAGCTGGAGGGACCCACAAGGATCCAATCCAACCCCTGGCCCTGCCCAGACACCCCAACAATCCCACCCTGTGCACGCCTGAGACGTTGTCCCAACACTCCAGGAGCTCTGGCAGCCCTGGGGCTGTGACCTGTGCAGGGTTGTTGGCCTGGCAGGTGTCACCTGGTGGCTCCAGCCCGTTTGGCTGTGCCAGGCAGACACAGAACACGTCTGGCTGTGCCAGTTCACCCCTTTGCCATGGGGTTGATCTCTCATGGTGCTCAGCGGGCAGCTCCTGTCCCCAGGGAGGGAGGGCAGTGCCAGTGGCCAGGGAGGGTCAGTCCCTGCAGTGAGTGTTTGTGTGTCCCAGTTTGGCAGCCTGGAGCAGAAGCTGGCCCTGGCAGAGCGCATCCGTGGGCACGTGCTGTCGCTGGCCCTGCAGATGTACGGCTGCAGGGTGATCCAGAAGGCCCTGGAGTTCATCCCCCCAGACCAGCAGGTAATTGTAAGTTTCAATTTTAACTTTCTTCTTGATGTTTGACGTTCCTGAGCTGTCCCCTCCTGTCCCCCTTGTGCCTGGTGTTTCCCTGGTTTGGTTCCTGGCATGTTTGTGGTGTTGTGACGAGTCCGTGCCACCGTCCTTGGTTGTCATTGTCACCTCCTTGATCCCCTTCCCTGGCCATGGGGCTGCTTCTCTGTTAATTCCCTGGAAGCAGATCGTGTGTGTAGGGAAAACTGAGAATGAGGGTGAATTAAAAGAGATGTTTAAATCCCTTGAAGGAAGTTTTGCCTTTATTATTCACTGAGCTGTTGCTATGTGGGTCAGCATCCTGTGCTCCTGCAGGGAGATGGAGGAGGAGCTCCTCGTTCTGGCTTGGAGAGATGTGGCTGATAGCCCCACTCAGAGCTCATTAATAAACCCTTCCTCAAGGGTGTTAGGAGCAATGAATTGAGATGAAAAATACACTGAGCTGGCTGGCTCAGGAAGGGTTGGGAATGGTTGTAACAGGAATCTCAATGTGGGTTATGAAATTAAAAATATGAAAGAGGTTTTAGGAGGGGTCCTTCCCTCTAGGCTGAGCCTGAGCCAAGTGTGTCAGCAGGGCAGTGCCCAGGCTCCAGCCCTGCTGCTCCAAGGATTTGCTGTCTCATCCAGAGTGGCATTTTTGAGTACTCAGTGCTCCCAAAATTCCTGGGTTTGATTCAGTTATAAAACTGAACTCACCCAGATCTTGTCAGAGCATTAAAATGCCCCAAAGTGTAATTTCTGTTCCTGAGGCTTTCACCCTGCATGGGAGTACATCAGTCATGTCTAAACTTCATTAATTCCTTAATTATCACCTCACTTGTGTAAAATCCCAGCAAGTCTGAGCCCAGAGCTGACCCTGTTTTAGTGGCAGGTGACCCTGATACCCAGAGAGTTTGTGAACTTTGTGCATTTTAGATTTGCTTCTCTTTGAGGGGAGCAGAGAGGAAAATGGGGGCTGCACAGAAAAGCTGTGGCTCAGTTAGGATTTCTTTAATTTGGATTCTTGGAGGAGATGCTCATCAAGAAGGAGAGCTTCATCCTCCTAGAATCCCAGCATGGTTTGGGAATGGAGCTCCAAGCTCCTGCTCCAGGGACCCTCCCACCAGGCCAGGGATGTCCGAGCAGGATTTTCCCTGCTGGCTTCTGTGTCCAGCAAAGCCCCATCTCCTGGCCACTGGAGCAGCCCTGATGCTGTGCCAGCCCTGCCCAGCGCCAGCTGTGCCTCTGGGAGCTGGGGATGCTGGTGGTGCTTTCTGTTTGTGCTCTGTGCTCCTGTAGAACGAGATGGTTCGGGAGCTGGACGGGCACGTGCTCAAGTGCGTCAAGGACCAGAACGGGAACCACGTGGTGCAGAAGTGCATCGAGTGTGTGCAGCCTCAGTCCCTGCAGTTCATCATCGATGCCTTCAAGGGACAGGTGAGGCCCTGCCCAGCTCCTGCTCCCTGCTTGGAGCAGCCTCAGGCTGGCTGGGACTTCAGCTCCTGGGAATTCTCAGTTTTAGCAAGCATCTCTTGCAAGGTTGATGCAGCCACGGGAGAGAGCCCAGGAACTCCTCAGTCGTGTCCCTGTTCCCATTTCTGGGCAGATCTGTCAGACTAAAACCTCCTTGCACAAGTCTGTTCTCCTGGATTATTGAGTGGTTTTGGGGGGTGAGGGAAAACAAGGCTCTCCCTAATCCATCTTCCCAGGGAAGTGAGAGAGGTCTGTGCTGCTGAGGTACCTTAGTCATGTCTAAACTTCATTAATTCCTTAATTATCACCTCACTTGTGTAAAATCCCAGCAAGTTCTGAGCCCAGAGCTGATCCCCATTTAGTGACAGGTGACCCTGATAACCTGAAGAATTTGTGAACTTCGTGCATTTGTTTCTCTTTGAGGGGAGCAGAGAGGAAAATGGGGGATGGACAGGAAAGCAAAGTTTCAGTACAACCCCTGTCTGTGCAGGTGGCTTAGAGGAATGCTGAATGCTGATTCCCAAGGGCCTCAGAGCAGGGAAAAAGAAGAAGTTTCATCTAGAAATGGGCAGTTGTCCTTGACTCTCCTCATTTTTTGCTTTTTTATTGGTGTCCTCTCCTGAATTGATGTCCTGGGTATCAGCTCTGTTTGGCTTCACTCAGCTCCCAGTACAAAAGCTGCTTTTTGGGTATTCCCAACCTCAACTGAATTGGCTTTGCAGGGGCACTTTGGAGTTTTGAGGAGTTGCCCTGGGGACAGCCAGGGGCTGTTACAGCAGGAACCAGGAGCTGGGAGTCCTGGGGAAGTGGGGATTTGGTTGGTTGGGTCAAAACAAGCAGGATTCTGGCTGGAGACTTGCTCCTGGTTAGAGTTTAGGCTTGGATTTTCCACTGGGACTTTGGGAAGGCAGAAACATCTCTGGGAGCTCAGCTGATGGCACTGACATTTCCCTGCCCAGCTGTCCCAGTTTTATCTGAACCTTCACATGGCAGACTGAACTTAGCACCTCCAGATGATTTTTCTGCAGTTAATTGCACTCCAAGACCTGTTTCCTTGCAGTGTTTACTCACCAGTTATTAAAAATGTGTGACTGTTGATTTAAACTTCAGTGCTTGGATTTGTGCTGTTGTTAAATCAAAGCAACCAAACAGGACTTTGTGCTTCAGACAGAAAAGGGAGCAGCAGTAACAAAGTGTGTCATGTTCTCACCCACAGATCTGCTAATCCATTAGAAACGAGAAATGTTCTTTGTTGTCACTTCTCCTAAGCACTGTTAAGGCTTTTAAATAAATCCAAACAGTTGATGAAAATCCTTTGCTGGACATTTTTAACTTTTCCAGCTCAGAGCATTTCTTAAATAGCTCAACATTTGTGCTATTGGACAGACAATGTGCTGGAATTATTTGGGAAGAATAACCAAGCTTCCAGCAATGCTTGGTTGTTCTGGGGTTGTTTTAGGAATGAAGAGGTTTTACCTCGTTTTTCATGGGATGTGCCTGGGATCCCAGTGGGTGTTTCAAGCTGGCATTCCCTGCAGGAACCCTGGCAGGTTTCTGGGATCCCAGTGGGTGTTTCAAGCTGGCATTCCCTGCAGGAATCCTGGCAGGTTTCTGGGATCCCAGTGGGTCTTTGCAGCTGCAGCTGGCATTCCCTACAGGAATCCTGGCAGGTTCCTGGGTTCCCAGGGACTGAGGGAATGCTGCTGCCTGTTGTTTGTCCCCTGTGCCAGGTGTTTGCCCTGTCCACACACCCCTATGGCTGCCGGGTGATCCAGAGGATCCTGGAGCACTGCCTGCCCGAGCAGACCCTGCCCATCCTGGAGGAGCTCCACCAGCACACGGAGCAGCTGGTGCAGGTCAGTGGGGAAGGGGCTGCAGTGTCCCAGCCACTCCTTGTGGGAACATTCCTGTAGGAGTGAGCTGGGCTTTGCATCACTAATTAGTGATTTGTCATCAGTCTCTCTGTTTCTGTTCAGAGCCAGGGTTATTAGAAAGGTGATTGAGACAATTCTCGTGTTCAGGTTTGGATGTTTATTGTATCTTATCAGAAATTACAGAAAGTCAAACAGAACCTCCAGCTCCTTGCTAGCAGTGGGAAAAATGGCCCCAGCTGAGGCTGCTTCAAGGCCTTTTAAAGCTGAACACACCAATAAAAGTTTAACTCCTATATTATTTATACTCCTGACCCAATCATAGATTCCCATGACCCTTAGAGTGACATTTGACCAACCCAAGGTCACTGCCTGAGTTCTGTGAAGAAAAGGAAGAGAAGAAGATGAACAGGAAGAAAAGACACCACCCAAAATTCTCCATCCTGTCCCATCTCCACCACTGTACTGTAAAACCTCAAATGTCAAACCCATCCCCAGTGCACACACACACATCTCACCCACTGCACATTGGGGATTTCTAACTCATTATTCACATTTACAAACCTTCTCCAAGGGTTCACTCCAGAGCAGTGTTTGCCAGGGGGGCTGTGCCTGGAATCACAGCTCAGAAACTCCAGATTCCTGAGCTCCAACACATTCCCACCTGGGAAAAGGATGGGAATGAGCACAGCAGGCAGGAATTGCATCATCACCCTGTCCAGGGGGTGCCAGGGGTGTTGTCACCTTTTGTCACCTCCCTTTGAGGTGTCCTGGTGCTTTGCTGCAGTGCAGGGAAGAGCAGGAGGGATGCCCAGAGCTGGTTACTCCAAGGAAAAGGAGGTGCTAAGTCACTGGAATTCTTAGAAGGAGTTGGTTCTGTGCTCACCCCCCTCCTGGCTGCCTTCCCTCCCCCCTGCAGTCCTTGGCTGTGCCAGGGTTTTACTCCTGGTGCATAAAGCAGCAAACCCAGTCCTGGTGCAGTTCCCAAATTCCCACTCAGATCCCAAGGTGCAAACCGTGTTGAAAAATGAGCTGGTGCAGTTCCCAAGTGCTGTGTGCTCAGTGCTGGGAGGTGGGAAGAGGTTGGGCATGGACATCAGGCCATGCCTCTGGTACCCTGAACTGGAAATTAAATATCCTGAAAATTCCCAAATTCAGACCAGTGCCCCATAGCCAGACCCATGGCTCACTCCAGGGCATGGGATTTGTGGTCAGAGAGACATCTCGTGAATTAGCTTGGAGAAATTTCTCACAAGTTTAAGTTTTGCCCTGTTCTCAAGGTGATAAAAAAAAGTTCCCAAAGTAATAAACATAGTCAAAAACAAGTTAGAATTCGTAAAAAACAAATTAAAAAAAATAAAAAAAAATTCACAACAAGGACAGACACCTGGTGTTTTTTCCATAAAACACATCCTAAAAAATATTTATCCCTGTAAACCAATAAACTACAATTCTATTCCATACATCAGAACATACTTTAAATATAAACTCTCAATTCAATAAAATCGGCTTCTTTTCCCAAAAGAAGTCCATATACTTTACTGTTCTTTTTATCTCTCTTTCCTTTTATTTAAATCCACTACCAGAGGATTTGGTAGCTTTGAACCTGGAGAGAGGGGAAGAAACTGGGAATAAGCAGAATATTGACATTTCCTGTGCCAGAACGTTATTTTGAGTTCTATAAATAATACAGTTTCTACAAAAATGCATCATTTTACCACCTGGTACCACCCTAGAATGCACATTTTTACAGAAATAGAAAGTATCAAGCTGATTGTACAGTAAATATTATAATTAATCTTTAGTTGAACTTTTAACTGAATGCACTTTGGGAGTCAGTTTGCTGGGAATGTTTTTAGTGCATTTGTGCACCTTTGTGAGCCCTGCTGTGTCCCCCAGGATCAGTATGGGAATTATGTGATCCAGCACGTCCTGGAGCACGGCCGGCCCGAGGACAAGAGCAAGATCGTAGCAGAAATCAGAGGCAACGTGCTCGTGTTGAGTCAACACAAATTTGCCAGGTAGGAATTCCTTCCTTAAATGGAGTGTAGGCACATCCCAGGGCTGCAGGACACTTAGGGGTGGGTGTAACAGAGGTGAAAATTACTTTATTTCATAAAGAAATGTTATTTATAATGGTTATAAACCGGGCTGTGTCATGGAGGAGGATGGAGATAGGGAAGAGTAGCTCTGATCCAAGCTCCTGGATTTAGCCAGGAATTCTTGTGTGTTTTGGTTTATCTGATTTATTTTCACGGGGTTTAAGTTGTCACTGCCCCTTGGATAATGAGAACATTCACTGCTCTGGGATTCTGTGTCCAGCCATGGGGGATTTGGGAACTCAGTGCAGCAACAATCCATCCCAGTTTTCCCAGAGGAATTTCCACTCACAGCATCATTCCCAGCTTTTGGCTGTGTCCCTTTTGAGTCACACCCTCCAAGGGGAGCTGCAGCATTCCCAGGTGGGAATCCCAGGCAGGATCCAGGTATTTGTGGCTGTCAGGACAAAGCAGTGCTTCCCACGTGGGTGAATCCCTGCTGGATGTGCTTCCAGCCCCTGGAACGTGAAGGCTGAGCACTTCAAAGGCTCAAAATTCCCCTTTCCTCTGATGAGAATACTCATGGACACAGGGGAAGTGGAACATTAATGAGAATTAGGAGAGCGTGGTTTCACGTTATTATTTCAGGTTCTTCTCCCTGCTTTGCCTGGCTCTCTTTTCCCAAACTTCTTTCCAGCTGGAGCATTAATTAGTGGAGGGTCCCTGAGCTGAGCAGAGCTGCTGGGCCATGCTGTGAGTCAGGCAGGGCTGTGGGATGAGCCCAGCACAGCTCTCAGTCCCCTTCCATGTACCCTACTTCTGGCTCTCCAGAGAGCTCAGCCTGCTCGTTAATATATTCAGGAATTTCAGAAATCCTCTGCTTGGCTGAGATCTTTCATTCCTGAACGAGCATTTCCATGTTGTTCTAACCTTGAGTGTCCATTCCAGTGTGGAGAAAACAAAACAACAACTTGGCTTCTCTTTTGTGAGAGTGGACACTGACCTGAACTGGTCCAGTTCCCAAATTCCCACTCAGATCCCAGGCCACAAACTGGGATGAAATATGAGCTGGTCCAAATCCCAAATTCCCACTGAGATCCCAAATCCTGTTTGACATTGCTGAGCTGTGCCAGCACAAATCCCCTGCCCTTGTAGCAGCACGTGAGATGTTCATAGGGGTGGGTGAAAAGCTCTGAGGAGACATTCCCTGTACAGTTCCCTGCTGAATTCCCAGTTCCCTGCTCCAATCCCAGTTCCCATTCCCAGCTCCCTGCTCCATTCCCATCCCCATTCCCAGTTCCCATCCCCATTCCCCACTCCCATTCCCCATTCCCATTTCCCAGTTCCCATCCCCATTCTCATCCGCATTCCCAGTTTCCGTTCCAATCCCCATTCCCAGTTCCCATTTCCCAGTTCCCATTCCCAGCTCCCATTACCAGTACCCATTACCAGTTCCTATCCCCATTCCCAGCTCCCTACTCCATTCCCATCCCCATCCCAATTCCCCTTCCCCATTCCCCCATTCCCCATCCCCATTTCCCCATTCCCCATTCCCAGTTCCCATCCCATTTCCCATTCCTATCCCCATTCCCCATCCCCAT
>VXBI01009818.1:0-21885 GCA_013397375.1 Toxostoma redivivum
TGCTGAGGCGGCCGCACAGAGACTTTGTTTTAAAAATAAGTTATAAAATGTCAAGGTTTTTGATTCTGTGAGACCAATTCCTTTATCTGCATTGACTTAATAACAAATAAGCAGTTTTGAACATTGATACTAAATTATAAAGTTATATGGATTGTACTGCTGATGGAGGTATAAACCAGTACAGCCAGCCTTTCTGAAAAAGAATTTTAGTGTATTGTATAGGCTTGCATTTCAAAGCTGTACTTTATCTTAACAACTAAATCTAAGACAATAAACAAAGGAAGATAAATAGAACCCTAAAACTTGACCAGAACTGCTGCCTGTCATGTTCTGAATTTGTCACATATATGTATTGCATAAGGCATCCACTGGCACACCATTTCCCGCACCATGCTCTGCTGTAAACAACTGCAGAACACGCTGTTTTCTTCCACCAGTGAATGACACCTCAGTCAACAGCTTATTTGCCTTTGGCTTTTATTTTTGACTCCCTTTAATCCATGTCTTTTGTTTTTTTTATATACGTCCTACATGCTCTGGAATCTGGAGTAATGTTTTTTTCCCTGAAGTATTACTGAACCAAGAACTCAACCTAATATTCTTGCTTCTTTACAAAGAGATGGCCTGCCCTAATATAATTTATAGCTTAAGCAAAAACTACTTCATTGATTATGAAGTAGTACCCCTGCAAGAACTCCTTTTTTTTATATGTAAACCTTTGCAACTTCAAATTGTTTCTGAAAAAAGCCTGCCTAATAATTCATAGAAATGAAGGCATGCAGCCTGCAAAATTATTCCAAAAATTCAAGGGCTGCAACCTCAATCTCTGCTCTGTTTATTTGTTCTGAGACAGCACTACCACAGGGATTTTCAAAGTATCTTCAAGAAATTACATTCAGAAAAATACACTGCCTTTTCAATATTGGAACTAAAACCAACTATTACCTACTGAATGTTTACAGACTTTTTGAAGTTTCTGCATTCTCCCACCTGCAGCACTGCATCCAGCTCTGGGATCCCCAGCACAGGAAGGTCATGGACTTGTGGGGAGGGACATGGACAGAGAAGGGACACAAAGGTGGTTTGCAGGATGGTGGTCCTCTGCTATGAGAGAGGCTGAGGGAATTTGGGATTGTTTAGCCTGGAGAGGAGACTCTGGTGCGATGTAATTGTGGCCTTTCAGAAAGGGCCTAATTTATAAGGAGAGATCTAATAAATAAGGTCTTATAAATAAGAAGTCTGGAGAGTGATGTTTTCAAGTTTATGGAGAGACAGGACAAGGGGGGATGGATTCAAACTGAAAGAGAGCAGCTTGAGAGCAGATGTTGGGGAGAAATACTTTACTGTGAGGGTGGTGAGGCTGTGGCACGAGTTGCCCAGATAAGCGACTTTTAAGGTCCTTCCAACCCGAATCATCCATGCTTTCCCGAGCTGCTGCTCTAGGTGCTGAGAAGAGACAAAAACAAACGAACAAACAAACCGGGGGGGCAAAACAAACAAACAAACAAACAAACAAACAAACACAAAACACGAAACAACCAAAAACCCCTTATCTTTACTTATTGCTCCATTAGTACAGGACAGAGTCAAACCCAAGAACGGGGCAAGAAATGCCTGTTTCGGCAGACAACAAACTTTTATCCCTTTCTCTCCCTGTCTGTCTTTCATCCCGTTTCATCCTCTCCTCCCGCAGCTCCCGGGCCGTGCGCGCCCCCCGCTCCCCATCGGCGCTATCGGCGCTCGGCGCATCGAGGGCTCTGGGAGCGGCTGTGACGCCTGCGCTGCGCCCCGGCAGGGCGGGACCGGCAGGCCGCCATCGGGGCAGGCCGCCATCGGGACCGGAGGGCGCACGGGAGAGGGGAGGTGAGGGGGTCTGCGATCCGGGGTCCAGGATCTAGGATCCAGGTGGGCGCAAGGAGGGGCTGGCTCCGAGTTCCCTCTCTCTGGAGTTCCTGTCCCGCCGCCGCAGCTCTGGCCCGCCCGGAAAGGGCAGGAGCGAGGCGGGCGTGCGGCCTGCGGGCGGGCTGACGGACGGACATACAGACAAACAGGCCGCCCCCCAGGCTGGCGGTGCCGCTGCCCGGGGCTGGGAGGTGTCGCCGGCGTTGGCTGACGCCTCCCTTGTGTGATCTGTCTGCAGGTGCCGCCGAGAATGGACATCAGGCCGAACCACACCATCTACATCAACAACATCAATGACAAGATCAAGAAGGAAGGTACGAGTGGCTGCCGGTCGCCTCTGGAATGGGGAGGTTGTCCAGTGAGGCCTGGTGATGCACTTGCACACGGCTCTTGCCTTACAAAGGGGCTTTTAGGAGCTCCCGGAGGTCTCGAGTGCCGAGCAGGAGGTGATCATGAGCCCAGCTTTAGGCGAACACCTTCTTGTAATGAAAGAGTAGCTAAAGCAAACAAATGCACCTCACACTAGATCATATTGCTCAGATCTCCCTACAGCCCAGTCTTGAACGCTCTCAGGGATGGGGAATCCACAAGCTGTCTGGGCAACCTGTTCCAGTGCCTCAGCACCCTGACAGTAAAGAATATTTTCCCGATATCACATCTAAGCCTCCTCTCAGTTTGAAGCTATTACCCCTTGCCCTGTCACTCCAAGCCCTTGTAAATAGTCCTGCTCCATCTTGTAGGCTCACTTCAGGTACTGGAAGGCCACAGATCACTCCTAAACCTTCTCTTTTCCAGGCTGAACAACCCCAAATCTCTTAGCCTTTCCTCATATGAGAGGTGCTCCATCCTTCTAATCAACTTGGTGGCCTCCTGGACTGGCACCAACAGGTCCATGTCTTTTCTGTGCTGGGCACCCCAGACCTGGATGCAGCACTGCAGGTGGAGTCTCAGCGAGCTCCCGTCCCTTCCAGGGTGCTGCCCAGCCTGCTTTGTATGCAGCCCAGGACATGGTTGGTTTCTGGGCTGTGAGTACACATGTCCAGCCCCTTCTCCACCATCACCCAAGTCTTTCTCCCCTGTGCTGCTCTGCATCTGTCCATCCCCCAGCCTGGATTGATTGATTGATTGATACTGTGGGTTGCCCTCACCCAGGTTTAGCACCTTGCACTTGGTTTTGTTAAATCTCGTAGGATTGCCATGGGTTAAATATAGGGTGTTAAGATTACAGATTACTTTCTATTTTAATACAGGTCTTAGAATAATTTTTAAGGAAAGTTTTTTGATAGAAAACCTTTTTTAATTAAAAAATACCACACTATAGTTAGTCAGGAACAGGTGGAGAAAGTGAGAGTGGACTGGTATTACCAAGTCTCAACAGCAATAAAGAGGAGGCAGCATTCTTACATTGCAAAAATAGTTCAAATGTAAGGGGTTTTGTGTTAGAATAATTACGCAGTACAGATTATTTATTTAGCTTGATTTGGATAGTACTAAGGTTTAATTTGGCATGTATTCAGGTGATTGTAAATAATTAAAGTAAATCCAATGCAGCTGTAAGCTGCAGTAGTCTCATACAAAAATCATTTGGATCCAGAATATGAAGAAAATACTTCATGTGAGTGAGAAAATTGATGAAACAGTTACAACCAAAATTTCCAGTTTTAATTAGTCTTTAGGTAGTTATTATTTTGCTGCATTCTTTTTTTACATGATATCTCTTTACTGCTGCTTGTTGCAGTTTTGATTTTCTGATCAGTCCGAGATGGCTGAGATGTGTATCATACTTGATTGTGTGAGAGAGTACGTGTATGAAAATGTATGTATGTACTTGTATGAAAATATGTGTTTACATACCCTTATGTAATTGTTACTCCCTCAGAATGGTAGAATGGATGGCACTTAGAATTTCGCTACATGGATCTTTGAGGTATGAAAACAAATGTTGCACACCAGCTTACAGAACCTGGACAAATAAACTTGTACTGATGCAATAGTTTTTGACAAACTCATGTACTCACTGTGTAAGCTAAAGCTTGTAAAAAACATTGTTCCCAAAGGACAGTAGCCTCCATAGAAGTAGAAATTTACATGTAACCTGCTATAATCTGTTTTCTTCTTTGGTCCCCAGAGCTGAAGAGGTCCCTGTACGCGTTATTCTCACAGTTTGGTCATGTGGTCGACATTGTGGCTTTAAAGACCATGAAGATGAGAGGACAGGCGTTTGTTATATTTAAAGAACTTGGATCTTCTACCAATGCTTTGAGACAGCTACAAGGCTTCCCATTTTATGGGAAACCAATGGTAAGTTATTTTGTTACCTTTGTAAAGAAGAAAAATACCATGATGGTGTGATGCAGTGTTTTGGTACTTGCAACTTGGGAATGAACTTATGTAGTTGTTATCAAATGATTACTCAGTCAGGTCACATCCTGATGAATATCTGCATTTGTGCAAGCTGAAGGGATGCTGAAGAGCCTGCAGTTACAACACACACACTTTGAATTTAGCATTTGGATTTCTGAATGGGGGGCTTTTTGTTTTTCTGTGCCAGATTAAAGTTTTTAAGATCTTAAATACTTCCATTTTATTCATCATGTCTTGCATTGAACCAGTTTAATTAATTCTGTATTAGTGAAATTAGATTAGTTTTCAGTTACTTTATGTAGAGTAACATTAACTACTCTTAGATTTGTAATGAATAGCTGGAATGTGATGCTTCATTTCTGAGGTAACAGTGAGGACGGTGATGATCTCCAGTTTGCTTTCCAGATGTGACCAGTGATTTTTTTTAAGTTGATGGCTAGTTATGCTTGACTGTAGATCATCAAACCAAGTAACTGTACTTCAGTATAACTTCAGTGAAACAAATATAGTGCTGATTGATAGAGCATGGTTTAGTAATGTACTTCATAACATGCAGAATAGCACAATTGACTTGCTTTATTCTTGCCTGCTTGGATAATTAGGCATCTCTTAATTCTGCAGCTGTTGGTGAGGTGTAAATGATACATGCAAATGGCCCATGACTTCAGCAGTGGATGGGTACATTACTACTGGCTCTCAGCTCATGGCTTTGACCACTGAAGAGAGTAGTTGAGCCGCTGAGCCACAAACTATTAGCCTTAACTTCTTCAGATTCTCTAATTAAATCTTTAACGCAGAATTTTGCAAGCTCAGTCCGCCATTTATCTTTAAGGAGTTTTGTGCTCAGCAGAACTCAAAAAGAAACAAAAGATGAAGGCTTCATAGGCTTTCAGATGTACTTCCCTCTTCAAACATTGCCTGCAGCCTGTATACTCTAAGCACTAAACCAAAGCATTACAAAAAATCTTAAGCAGCTATGTAGTTTTGCATTGAAGTAGTCTCTGATAGGAAAAACAATAGGATTGTGTGCATAAGTAATAATGGTGCACACTGATATAGTTTTACCTGCATCTGCTTAAACTTCAACTGTGGGGGACCTTTGTCAAAGCAGCATGTATGCAATCCTGTTGGGATTAAGGTGGATATTTGCGTTTTCTGTTAAAGAAATTTGAGTTTTGCTGAATTTACATTTCTGCAGAGGTCTGAGAAATCACTGTCAAATTTTAACTCCTTTTAAAATGGGATTGAAAATTCACAGTTTTAATAGAAGCTAGTGCCAGTTTTCTTAAATGTCCTCTGTGTAGCTCAAATGTATCTCTCTGTAGGTGCTACCTTGACACATGTTAAAAAAAGGTTGTTAGAGAAATGGAGTTCTGATTTCAATGAGCTAAAGTTAGTAATTTCCACATTAGGGTTTTTTTTAGACTTCTGTAATTGTGTTCAGCAATAACTATGAAAATTGGTTACTCTGTAAGTGTACCTACACTTTATAGCAGTATTTTTAATATAAAAGGTTCCTGCCGAAAAAAAATATAAATAAACAATTAATAAAAGTGGTGCAAAATGTTCAGTATTATTAACTGCAGAATATACTGTTTTTCTTTTTCCTTTAAAAAAGCGTATTCAATATGCAAAAACAGACTCTGATATAATATCTAAAATGCGTGGAACTTTTGCTGATAAGGAAAAAAGAAAGGAAAAGAAGAAGGCCAAAACTCTGGAGCAGTCAGCAAACACGCCAAATAAAAAGGTTATCCAGGTAAGCTGCTTTGCTGTTTAGAAAAAATCAGAACAAAACTAAACAAAAAAAACCAACAAAATGAAACCACACAAAAGCTATTCTAAATAATTTTTTTTTTAAGACTTGATGTTGTGCTTTGTTACTTTTCAATTCCCTAAATTGGAGTATGTTGATTATTTAGAGCTCATGAGGCATTTACTAGAAGTTGAAGGAGAGGGTACTGGTTATTTAGTCCTTGCTGTTCCTTTTTTTCTCTCCTTTGCTGCTACCAGATGAAAAAAGGATATAAGTACAACAAACCAAAGTAGAAACTAGCCTCTTTTAAGGAAAGGAAAAAAAGGAGAGCATGCTTTTCTTTAGTACTGGCTTCAAGTGCTCAACCAGCTTTTCTCTTCAGTGTTTTAATGCCATGTTGCCCAATAAGGACAGATAGTAAATGAGAACTAGACAGTTCATTTACATTAGATGTTAGATGTTTGATGTTAGATTAACAGGAGTTGGGCTGGAATTTATCTCCACTAAGGTTTGGCCTTAGTAGTATGTTTAGTAGTTTTTGTGCTGAAGTATAGCAGAAAACATCAAGGCACTTGACCAGATACCCCCAGTTTATATATTGGACATGATATTCTCTACTATGGAATATCCCTTTAGCCAGTTCTGGTCAGCTGTTCTTGCTCCCTCCTGGTTTCTTGTGCACCTGCTCACTAGCAGAGCGGGGGAAACTGACAAGTCCTTGATGTAAACAAGCACTGCTTATCAACAACCCAAGCATCAGTTTGTTATCAGTGTTACTCTCATACTAAACGGAAAACACACTGAACTAAGAAGAAAATTAATTCTGTCCCAGATGAAACCAGGATACCTGTCTAGGTCTTCCATTTTTAAAACTACTTCCTCCTTGTCTATTAAATTAAATCATGTAATGTGGAGAAACACTTGACTCAGCTGTTAGGTTGATCAGATAGTACTGATGTTATTTCTTTCGATTTCCTAGTTTTGGAGCTAAGCAAAGTTCACATGCTTTGTTCCCTTTGGGAAGTATCTCATAAGCACCAAATGTTCCTTAGATTGCAGCTGAAAAAAACCCTTAACATACGTTTGAATTGTAGAGAAACGTGGTGATATGTGCCTATGTTCCATTTATTTCTAATGGAACACCTTTGTAAAACTATTTTGTACTTACTTGCTAGGGAGCAACACAGAATTCAGCCAATGCCCCAGGGACGACACCACAGAATCAGGTAATGTTTTTTGTTTTTATCACTGAAAGCACTAATGTTTATAATTATTCTCTATGAATAATAAATTGTTACACATGGAAACTCGAGGATATATTTTACAGGTTTGTTTTTGTCCTGTGAGACATTTGTCTGACAGCTACATGACAGTAAACAAACAAATCCCTTTTTTACTATATCTGACTGGTTGACAGGAAATGAGAATCTGCAGTTTCTCATTGCTATACAGGAAACAGCACTATTACCAAATCATACTGGATTCTTAAATTTGGACTGTGCTTACTATCAGTTGAAGGATTCTTAATCTTTTTTCATTGCTAATAAGTTCCCTTTAACTTATTTTGTCCTAGCTGCAGATCAGGAAAACAACACAGGATGCCAAAATATCTGCCTAAAAGCTTTATTTCAGGAGTTGAGGAGTTCTCTGCTCACTTTTTCTTTTTTCTCACAAGTGTCTTATTTTCCAAAGGATTATGTGGAAGTGTAGGAACAACTCCCTACACTTCATTCATCTTGTCTGCTCAGTGACTTTCTAAATGATACATGTTAGAAGTGAAAGTGGTAAAGAGCCAGGATTTGCAGGGGAGCAAGTACCATAGAAGAATATTTTTGCCTGGCCTGCCCTGCATCTTTCTTGAGTACTGCCATTGCATACACAATCAACAGGGGAAAAGGTCTTGCTCCCTGCATTTTCAGGCACAATATGTGTATGTCACTTTACATCAAAGCACTGAGTGTTTGGGTATTTCTTTGAACTTCAGAAGTTTATTTTCTAATGGCACTACCTGGAATATTTCCATTAGTAGAAGGAGATTGTTCTGCTGAGGCTTTTTATTGGCACTGCTTTGAGGATGTTTGAAGTTGGGGTGTCCAGTTTATTTTTATTTTTATAATGTACTCAATGACTTGAAGATTCTAGTATCAGCAAATTCAGTATCAGTACTCAGTCTTGTCTGTGGTGGGTGGCTACAAATTCATGTTAGCAGGCAAATCTATTAAAAGACTAAAGCTCTAAATCTAAAGGGGTTTCTCATTAAGAAATTTTAACTGAGGTCTGTAACAAAACCATGTGGGTTTTGTGAGTTTTGATTGCCCAGAGATATTCAGTATTTTGGTAGTATTGCAGTAAACAGGGCTTGGCTTCCCACTGGAAAGCCCAGGGCTTTCCTGAAGGATGTGAGTCTTTCATACATTCTTTCATACACGTTACAAGTGTCTTGGGTAGCACTGCAGCCACTACTTTGGCACCTGAGTGTAGAGTACTGCAGTGTCAGCTCTTGGCTAATTGAGTTTAAATCTGACATCTAAGACAGTGTGTGGTTTTATTGTGATTTTCATGGAAGTAAGAACCTCTCCAAATTAATATATCCATATAAAAGAACGAAGAGGCTCTGTCTGCATATTGATAAAGATGTAGTGAAGCCCAGATAGAGTGTTATAGAATGTTAAAACTAAGAAAATGTGAGTCTTGGTTCAAATAATCATGCAGACAGATGGAAAGGAACTGTATGTAACTATGTGTAGTCTTCTGAGCTTTGATCTTCTGTGGTTGCAGGTGCCTGATAATCCACCAAACTATATCCTTTTCCTTAATAATTTGCCTGAGGAAACAAATGAGATGATGCTGTCCATGTTATTTAATCAGTAAGTTTTGAATATAAATTATTTCTCCTTTGAATTCTTCTGGAACCTGTGTGTGTTTTCTCAGTTGGCAAGCTCACTTTTTAGATATAAGAGTTTCTTCCAAAAGTATTTCAGTTGTTTGTCTTAGTGCCAAGATGTCAGATGTCAACTCTGATGACATGGTTCAGAAAGCAAATCTGACCTTTTTCGTAGCTCGTTTTGATTGTGTAATTTATCTGCTATCAATTTGCACTGGATTTAAGCTTGTGCCTGTAATACTGAAGATTTTAGGACAACAAGGAGCAGTTTTAAAACGAGTTAGATTGCTTCTGTATGTGTACAGCACTGATTAAACTGCTTCCACATAATATTCCTTAACTGAGGCATAGTTCTAAGGATAGAACATGTAAAACCCTTCAATTTAAATCTTTTATTAGTATTAGCTATTGCACTAGTAGATACTTCTGACGAGAAGCTACTGAAGAGAGATGTATTATCGAGCTAAGAAGTGTGTTTTGACTCTCACCTTATTTTAAAGGTTTCCTGGATTCAAAGAAGTACGCTTAGTGCCAGGGCGCCATGACATCGCATTCGTGGAGTTTGAAAATGAGAATCAAGCAGGGGCTGCTCGAGATGCTCTCCAAGGATTCAAGATCACTCCATCTCATGCCATGAAAATCACTTATGCGAAGAAATAACTATATGCTCCTGTAAAGGAGTTCTGTGGATAGGTGTTTTTTTTTTTAAACTGATACTCTGGTCAGCTAGCACATTTGCTGTTCTCTGCAGAAAACATAAGACTTGACTAGAATTGCCACAGTGACCAGGGCACATGTAGGATTTCCACAGATCACCTGCATAGTAACTTTTTCTGTTGAAATACTAATTTTTATAAAATAAAATATAAATGTGCTGTTTTCAAGCCATGTTTTTTTCTCAAGTCTGTTTCATTATTGATTAACCTTGCAGGGCTTTATTCAGTTGAAGAACTTTTAAGGTCATCGTTATTTCTCAAAAGCGAGTGCTAAAAATAGCTGCCTTTTCAGAGCAAAAAGTATGATCAAGAATGCTGAATGCCAGCATATTCAGAATAAATACGACATTCAACCTCATTATCAAGGGAACAACTGTTTTTCACTTAGGAAATACAGCTTAGCATTAATGTTTTTTTTCTCCAGGTATAGTTAGAAATTGATTACAGTTTGGCAGTAATGTGATTTGACTTGGTTTTGTCTTGGTGGCTGGCAGCAGAAGCAAGTCCTGAGAGAAAACAAAAATTTCCGGTTTTAACCAGGCTTTTCCAAAATACATGTCCTAATGCTTCTGGGTTTTCAGGTTTTATATACTTTATTTTTTCTCATTTGTTAAAAACGTTATAGTTTTGAGTGACATGAAATACACTGGATGCAGTGAAGTAATCAGATGTAGTATTGTGAGTTGTAACTGTTGGGAAAAAAATCACTTCAAAAAGTTGTAGTGTTTTGTAGCTGCAATATAAACCACTTTTTTTTGCACAAGACCTGGAAAATTGGAAGTTTCACCTGCTCCCAGAGTACATTGCAAAATTATGCCTCTTTCACATTCATCTCAGTTATCATCCTATCTCCATTTATATTTTTCATTCTTTTTGGTGGTTTCTTGTATGTGCGTTTAATAAGTATTCAATACTTGCAAATGAAAATTATTTCAATGTGCCTGTAAGAGCAAAAATGACAGTTATTCAATCATAACCTTGGATTTTTCCTCCTGCAGTCATAAATTTATAGGTAGTAATTACGCTGTCACTTCATCCCACTAGTTTGTGTGCACATGACTACTGTTGCTTTTCACCTTTGAAGCCATCTGCGAAAGAAATTGGACTCAACCCATGGGAGGTTGAAGGAAGGAGTAATGGGCTGGAAGGCTAGTGGAGAATGTGGTGAAGTCAGCAGTTATAGGAAGGTGATGCTAGAAGTTGCATGCTGCACTTCCTTTTAAAACAGTGTGGGATTTTTTATGACAACTGGCAAATTCTGCTGTTCTGTCTGGGAACTGAAAGCTGGTACAGCCAGCAGGTCTTCAGGCCTCCTCATCAATCGGGAAACACTGGAGTGCAGTTTGGGAATTTCCAAAGTTGCCCTTGGTTATTTCTGAGTGCTATTTCAGACCAGCCTGCGTGTAGCCTGACAGCTGTTCTATTGTAAAGAGGACCTTTTAAGTCAGGCTGTGGCACTGTTTAGTGTCTTGGACCTGCAAACCCTCAAGAGAGTTCAGCTAGGTAAAGAAAAGTGAAATGGTTGCTGTCCTGGCATGACCTCTGTGTTTTGCTCTGACTGCATCTCCCTGTGGAAGGGATCTTGCCTGTACAAGTATGCAGTGCTAGAATTCTTAGATTTCAAATTTTAATTGCTGACTTGAAAAGCCTTTTTACTACCTTGCAGCTCTCTAATTACTTGTTTACATTGCCTCCATCTGCTATTGTCCCAGAAGGTCCTTTCTGTAGACAGGAAAAGGGGAATTTCTGCCACTGATGGTTTTTGGTCTGGGGAAGATTGTGCTTGTCAGGTGAACATTTATGAAAATTAAGGGCAGGAGGATTGAGAAAGATGTAATTTCATTTGCTTCTTACCAGGGTCTGACTTAATTTTAATTCTCAGACTTTGCTTGAAGTACAATTAAGGCTATGGACAACTCTAAGAGGGCTTAGTGTGTTTAAATAATACAGTTGCTGATTAAAATGTTAATACAGAATGGCATTGGGAGGGGATTCAGCTTTATGAGTCAGCCTTGAGGTTTTCCCTCTGCCTATGGCTCCTTTGGTGGGATGGAATGTTGCCACAGCCCCTTCCTATTAGTCTGGTGTGTTTGTCCAGGTGTCTGCCTCTTCCATGAAAGATGGGGATTGCTGGACCTGGCACACACTCAGAAAGTGCTGCAGCAAAGAAAAATGACACAAAGTATTTATTTGATGATTTTACTTTTGTGTCTCAGATTAGTGTGTTCTCCTGCAACTGGAATTTTTATGGAGAAGCTTACCAGCAAAAAGCTGTGTACTGATGATGACTGTGTCTGTAAGTAAATTTGCTTTAACTTTGAGGACAAAATATGGATCTTTTAAAAATAATGGTGGGGATGAAGGGAAAACTACTTTGCTTGTTTAGAGCTGTCATATATATGTCTTGTCAACTGGCTATGTAGGATATCACATGCAGTTTTACCAAAAAATGTTTTGCAAAGGGACTTCACTTTCACTTAAGTGAAAAGTAAAGAGAGGGATTCTAACTTTCAGTGCTGAAATTGCTTCTAAAGCTGTTACTTTGGTTACTGGAGAATAGAAAAATACACAGAACAATTCTTGAAGACTTTAACTGTTTCAAGATACCTAATTTTATATGTAGGAAGAGTTTTGCTACAATGTCACATGTATTTATATTTCTGTAAAAGTATGTATGGATTTGAATTTATCTACCTCATTCTTTTGTTGCCTTTTTTTTCCCCCAGACACCAATTTCCATGCCAGAGCAGAAGAGGATTATAATGCTCCAGACTGCAGATTCATTAATATTAAGAAGAGGCAGTTGATTTAAAAACTAACTGAAAAACTAATGAATGAAAACGACTCTGGAGAAGTCTGGGCTGCAAGTATAAGAATTGATTCTTGAGTATATGAACAAACTAGAAGTAGTTTGACACACATTGCTGTCAAGAAATGGATGCAAATGCTGAGCTATTGTGAAGCTTAAAGCAGCAACTTAGTTTTAAAAGTGAATGTTTTAACTGGTTAAGGAGACTTGAAGGGCTTTAATATTTTTCTTTTTTAAAAATTAAATATCTTCAATAGCTATATGGTAATTATGAACTGAACCTTTACAGAGTGGCTCAACAGTTTATTTCTGTGGCCGTTTATGTAAATGGTGACAAAGAAAGCTTTTATCACAGGGGCCTTTAAAGTCTTAAATTTAAGGGAAACAAATATAAAGATTAGCTGTGTTTACAAAAAAAATCCAGATAAACTATAAGCAGTATTAATTTACTCAAAAAATACATGCCTAGATCAGAACTTCTGTCAATGGTTTGTTTCATGTGCCGGCTGATTGGAACCTAGGAAATGTAAAAGCAGATTAAGAACACTACTGGTAACTCCTTTTGACTAAGTGATAAACCTGCTCAAAGCAGATGAGGATTGTTTTAAGGTATCTATACACCTCCTTGCTTGAAGGTTTTTAGAAAACAATATGAAGACCATATGGGGACAGTTGGTTATTTCCCTAGCAGTTTAGTGTCAGAACATGTCTATCAAGAAGCAAATAAGACTGTTCCTACAAGGGTAAAGAATTTACAAAAGCCTAGCTGGCTACATAATTATACTTGGCTATGTAATGCTAATTTGCTGTAAAATTAAATCATTATTGTGGCAGTTGATTGTAGCATATCACAGATGCTTAGGAATCCAATCTTTGGGCCTTGATATAGGCAAATAACCTCAATAAAATCCCTATCATAACCTCTGATACTGCAGACATTGTGAATATTGCAATAAATGCTTGATCGTTTTTATTTGAATAGTATTCCTTTAAGGTCACATAAGTTTTACCCAAAGCTTCCTTTTTTAGATACTACAGCCTGGGTATTGTGCTGTAAACTTTGATAATGTGTACTAGTACATCTTCTATTAATTGTATATATAGATAGACACTGTCATACAGAACTGTGATGACTGCTAGACCATGCTTGCTTTTTCGTTACAAAGCTTATAGTGTGTCAAAAAACTGAGTTAAAAGGGGTTTGGAAAAAGATTAGCATTCTGTGAGTAAGTATGCTGCATTTCTGAAAGAATGGTTGTCCCTGATAATGCACAATTGTGCATTTTACTGCAAAAAATAATATTTTTACTAAATATCTGAAACACTTCACAGAGGAGTGGAAGAGGAGGATCTCTTCTCAGAGGCCAGCATGGTCTGGCTTACAACTAACAGTTACTGGTAGCTTATTTCTGTGCTTAAAACCAAATTGAGTGTTAGGTTTAAAGTACTTGCCTTCATCCAGATACATCTACTGATCTCAGATTATTTTGCAAATGTGACTTTAAGGATCAGACTCTTTGATCTCATTTAAAAAAATCTATAGCAAATATCCTGTAAAGGAGCTGTTTCAAATAGAGCAAGTGTTGCATCACCAGCTTTCCATATGCAAATCAAAATCCAGTTTCTTGCTCACAGCTCTGTAACCTTCTCCCAAATCACTGGCAATGTTTCTGCCTTGCTTTCCTGGCCTTGCACCTGGCAAAGCCCAATATTGGTATAAGACAGGCTCTCTTTGGAATGGGTTGCCATTTAAATGAGAAGATCTGATGATGCCCAAAGCTGAACAATGAATCAGCATGGAACACAAATGACATTATGTGAAGGAATGTCTGATAGGGAACTCGATGTGGAAAAGCATTAAGGGGGACTCCTGCTACACTGGAGAGAAGCCTGCATGAGAACAATAACTTGGGGCCTCTTTGTTTCCAACCCTCCTTTCATTTCAGGGTTTTTTCCTCCTAAAAAGGTACCTTTCACTGTTGGAATCAATATATGCCATTAGCTACAGACTTTACTATAATAAACCTTTCTGCCTGTGGACCTCTCTCAGCATCCTTTTGAGCAGCACTTGGGGTAATCCATGTCTGTTGGTTGGTGTTTGAGCAGTAAATCTCAAGAGGTTGTTTTTGTTTTTTTTTCTCAGTGCTGCTACTTCTGAACCATTGAATCAAACTGAATACAACGGGCTGGACACAGTATGCTGTGTGTACATCAGAGTGGTGGTGTTGGATTGCCTGCCTTCCCTCAGGCACTTAAAATTGGCCATTTGCTAGCTGAGTACTCTCGTTACCTGGAAGCAGGTGTTCTGCAGCAGCTCCTTGTCTCCTGCTTGCAATGGACAGCTTAGTGGAATACACTGGATATACTTACTTCTCTGATGTAAATGAGGAGCACAGTGTGATAATTTCCTGTGGCAAAATCCAGATCTCTGTAGGCAGATAAGGTAAGATAATAGCAGGAAGGAAGCAACATGCTCTGGAAGTCTTTCCCCTGCCGGAAGTTTTCAAGCAGAATACTGGCATTTATTTTCTAGTCAGCAGTTCTCTAAGTACTGCATAGCCTCAGTCTAAGTTATCCTTTTCATGTGGGATTAGGAATTGTTTAAGGATGACTAATCAAAATCCAGGTATGTGATTGTAGGAATACAAAACAAAGAACAAACAAAAAAAAAAAAAGGCAAAAAAACCAAAAACAAACAAAAAGGAAGATAAAGGAATTGTTTAAAGTTAAGAGAGAAGGAGGTATTGCCTAATTTCAAGAATTCAAGGCAGGAACAAATGATCTGAGCTATGCAAAATGGATCAAAAGACCTTTTTTTTCCAGAATCCTTTAAATGCATTATGGTGTAGTTTGTGTATATTATAGCATATTCTGTGTATAGCATATTCAGTTACCTATGGAGGACAATAAAAGAATGTTAATCCCTCAGTAATCTCAAAACATTTTTCGTCTTAAGTCTCTTTTTCAAGACATTAATTCCTTTTGTGACCAGCACTGAGAGCAGGCAATCTCTTGGCTGCTACCAGGGAAAGCTGGCAGGAGGAAACCTGGACACCTGCTCTGAACACACAGAACTTCCTAGATATTTGTAATAGGTATTTGTAAAACAAGTAACCTTTCTTCAAAACAAGAAAATTTTCATTTATAGGGAGTGATTCGGGATGAGGCCAGGAAAGAAAGTGCTGCTGGATAACCCTTTCTCCTTTCAGCTTTTCAACTGCACACCTCAGGATTGGTCTATGTATATTCCTTCTCAGCCATTTGTACAGCCACATTCAGAGCCCAGGGACAGAACTGCAAAAGTCCAGCAGAAAGCTTGCACCAGCTGAGAATGCTCTGGCTGCAACAACATGTAAGTCACAGCTGCTTGAACTCTGACACACAGCCTAGACACTGACCTACACCTCCAGTGTTGAACAGCCCAAGCAGCTATACCTCACAAAGTTAAGTGTTAAAACAAAAGGCTTTCCTCAATTCCTCCTGTTTTCTTGGCAGCCTTTAAACTGCACACCATGCACTCTGGCTCTGTACCTTTCTTCTCACATATACTGTCCATTTTTCACTCTCCCGCATTCCTTTCAAATGTCCGGCAGCTGCTCCCATAAAGAAGGTTCTAGACTGGAAAGTTAATGCTGCCTTACCCTTGTGTTCTGAGATACAGGGAACAGTATAGTAGATACAGCAGAGAAGGGTAGTACAGAGTGCACCGGTGAGTTGGATGTGGCTTGTGTGCGGCAAGGGGCAGGTGCAGCCCAGCACTGGATTTTATTCTACCAAGCTGTGAGAGTGAGCAAAGTCATGGGATGTCTATCTCAGAAAGAAGATACCGAGTGTAGTGCGTTGTGTGCAATTTAAATGCTTCAAGAGAAGGGGATATTGTAGCAATGTCTTCTGCCCTGACACTTCCATCTGTGTGGGCTCTAGCTGCTTGGACTCCACGACACTGAGGGGCTGTGAAAGTGATTGCGCTGCGAACATCAGGTTTACACAGGAAAGAAGGAAGGTCAGCAAATGCTTTCTGTGCTGGCACTTCTCTTAATCTGAACTGCAGCTGCAAATGCTTCTCTTTAGGCATGAACTCTGACCACCTAGAGAGAATGTGATGATGCTATATATACAGTTGAGAAGGAGAGTGTGAATCACTAGGGTGTTTCATCTAATTAGGAGACTGCAAAGTGACTGTGAAGGCCAACACTGGCTTTTTGTTGTGAGACTTCTTTGGGAGCAGCTGCTGGGCGTTTTGAGGGCGTTTGGGATCTGCGAGAATGAGATGGTAGGATGGTACTTAGAGCTTGAGGGAAAGCGCATATCTCCAGGGAGTTTGATGCAGTTCAGTGGGTGTGAATTACGTGTTGAGCAGCTGATTGCACAGAAAAAGTTCTAAAAGAAAGGGGTTGTGCTGCAATTGCCTTTTCTTTCGCAGCCTATAAACTGCAGAGCTAACAATGAAACGACTCCTCTTCCTTCCCCGTTCCATGCAGGGTCACATTCTGCCAGTCTCCAAGAGGCGGGATGCACAGCGGAGTGCTTCTACGAACTGCTCACACAAGAAGAGCAGGAAAAGCATTTGGCTTCTTCCTGAGCACTGTCGGCACTCATCAAAACAACCACACGATGGCACCGGCGACTCGCAAATGAAGGAAATGCGCAGCGCCCGAGTGCGGAACCAAGTTGGAAACATCCCTGCTCTGAAATCCACTGTCAGGACAAAAAGGTTTCCATTATCTGCTACTTCCAAGTGCAAGCTCTTCTTTGCACCACACTCAAAGGACATAACGAACTCCTTTGCTCTAAGGAAGCTTTTCACTCTCACCGAGTCCGGCCACAAACTTGAAACCATCTGGCAAAAACAGAGCTCACAAAAGTGCCAGCTGAGAAAGCTCTTGTGCCTACAGCTTCAGCTGCACCCATCGGACTCCCAGCACATACCCTGCTATTGGCACTTTCCTTCTCAGCTCCAAGTACCTCCTCAACCTTCAGTCTCAGAGTCACGATCCAAACGGAACAGACCATTTATACACTAGACCTACCAGGACAAAAAGCTCAAGAGCTTGGCATTTGCATTCCCACTGACAGTTCAAGAGCTCTAACCCAGAGAACTACCTATTGGGAAAAGCCTTTAAACTTACTAAGACCACCCAGAAGTGTTCATCCAAACTTGCTTTATTTGCCAAAGAGAGGAACTAGAAGCCCATCTGAAAAGAAACAGCATCCGCTCCTCCAAAATACAAAACATTCAGGGACTGATCCCATGCAAAGGTGCCTGTGGAACACTGGTACTGGACATTACCTGCCCGGGGCACTAAATCAACTGCACACCAAGATTCAGAGAAGATGTTTACCTTGGCCAAAAGACTTGTGCTGCCAAAATTTCAAGAAGGCTACCCCTAAGAAGTGCTAAATTAAATCTTTCAGGAGACCATTTTCCAAAGATACTGACTCCATAATTGTATGAACTGAGGCAGTGCTTCTGCAGCAAATATACTAGGACAGAAAGTTGCTGCTGCCCTTGGCCTGCACGAGGCAGCTTCTTATCTGCATATGAAACACTGAGGCTACATTTTTCCTTCCCATGAAAAAGCATTGCCAATAGAGGTGCCAGAATAGAAGCAGTTGTTAGGTCACTCTTTGTCGTGGCAGCTTCTCAATGACACACAAATCACACCACAGCAATGCACCTTCTGTCTTAGCTACACGTTTTTTACTCAGCTCTCACATATTTTCACTCTTGCTGAGTCTAAACTGTATAGAACGAAAACATCCAGGAGCTGCTGCCTTGGGAATGGACTAAGACAGAAACCTCAGAGCTGGCCTTTTGCAGCCTGTGGACCACACCAAACACACTGCTGGTCTGGAGTTTTCTTACCAGCAATCACGCCACCTTCAGTTGAGCAGATTCTGCAGACAAACCAAGTATCTTCCAGCTAGAGAAATCACACAGGAAAATCTGTTCTCTCTCCTGGAACCTTTATCCAGGAAGCTTTCACTGGCTTTTTATGTATGGTACAGTTGCTAACTTGCGCTTGGACTGCAGTCAAGTGGTACTCACGGCTTTTACAGGGTGTCTGTAAACTGCTCACAACCACTGGTGTTCTGTGCCTTAAAGGTCACCTGGCTACCACGTGCACTTTCAGGTTCACAAAGTGCCCATTTTGCACAGAGAAAAATAGATCAGCCTTGCTGGATCGCGTTTTCTCCTGCCAGTCTTTCAAGTACAGGCCATGCACTAGGGCTATGCACTTTCCTTCTAAGCCATGTGGACCATCACATTCTTCACACTCACAGATCCCAGTTTCTGACCTTAAAAACAGCCCACAAGAGGCTTTGTCCAACGCAGCGGTCTGAGAACCGAAGCCCAGCAGCATTCAGTTTTACCTTTTTCAGAGTGTGTACTGCACACAGCAGAGTGTGCTTGTGGGGCTTTTTCCTCCTTTATAGATACAATCATACTCCTTCTCTTTCATTAAGTCCCCAGAATCCATCTACCTCTACCTCAGGGAAAGGTGCCAGAAGAGAAACTGTTGCTGGATCAGTCTTTCAAAGTCCAGGGTTTTCAATAAACCACCGTGCTCTGGGCATCAAGGAGGTGTAATGTGACACTGCTGTGATTCCACAAGCTGGCACTTTTGCAAGCTAATGTTTTTGCTGCAAGTTTTCAAGTTAGTAGCTGGACTCTGCAGGAGTGGAAGAATTTATTAGCACCAGGGAGCTCATGCTGGCCTTTGAGTCTGGTCCTAATAAGAGCTTGTACCTACCTGGATGGGGAAGATCAGTGAAATCTTTTTGCCCTGATGCAGTTGATTTGAGAGCAATGGCGTTTTCAATTTCGAGAGGCTCTGCAGGGAAGTTTTGAGCTAGGCAAGAGGCCCTTCCTCTGCAAGTTCACTGTGCCATGCTGTGGTTGTTTTTCTCAGCACTGACAAGAGAAGGCCAGGAAACAAGGGATCAGGAAGTGAAGGTGGGAGATGGGTGAGCAAGGCCATGGATTGGAAAGGTAGGAAGGGCAAGGGAAGTACACAGAGGTGTCTGTAAGGCAATGCAAGGCTGGGCTCTGCACAGCAAGGGATGATCAGGTGTGGCAAGGAAAGGCAACGTTGGGTAGGCAATTACACACCGCTGTAGGGAAGGCAAGGCAAGACCAGTGGGGAGAAAGCAAAGCAAGGAAATGGAATGTTAGGCAAGAGAAGGCTCAGAAGCTGTAGGCATGGAAGGGCCTAGGAATATATGTCCAGTGAGAGGTAGGTCAGTGAAACAAAGGGATGAAATAAATGGTTTAACATTCCTAGTAACAATTCTGGCCAGCAATTGTGGACAAATGGTTATTTATTTACTAAGAATGTCCCAAGTAACAAAAACTTTCAAAGGTTGATAAGCATTGCCACACAAAGGCTTCCCATTGTTCCCCACCTCGTGTCCCCCCAGTATGCTACATCACAAAATAGGTATCTAACTCCTTCTTGCTTCTTTGTTATGAAGCAAGATCACCAACTAGCGTCCCTTCCTGGCAATTTTGAGAAGTCTCTTAATCACATTAATTTCCATTATGCTGTCCTCCAGGTTACATGTTCAGACTGATTGCTTATGGTGCCTGCTCAGTCTTTTCCTGTTGAGTCCTAATTTTTTATCTAACTGCAACTAGAACATCTAGTCCATCTCTAGTTATAGAATAACTTAGAGGTTTGCTACTTTAACAATATTATACTAATTTAATTTCTTATTCAAACAACTGCCTAATGATTAATTTTGCTAGTGGGTTACATTTGTTAAAACTTCTGGAGTGTATAAGCTCCAAGTTACTCCCTAGTTTTCTCAGGATATTTACTGAGGTAAAATCAGACACTAGCTTAAACTAAAAACACTTTAAATCACAGAAACATAGATTTCTTAGCTAACTACAACACAGCTTCTCATAAATGCAGGGGACCATTGAATTTCTGCCTAAATATGATACATCCCATTTTAATCAGGCAGGTACTGTGGGGGCTAGGGAAGGAAAGGCCAGGCCAAGAAAGGGCCAGGAATGTCAAGGCAGGGAACAGATATATAAGGAAGTGCAAGACAAGGCAGGTGTAGGAAAGATTAGGGAAATCAAAGAGAAGGAGGGCAAGGCATGGCAAAACTTGGGAAGAATGGAATAAACAGGTCAAGGCAAGGGATGTGTATGAAAGGCAATGCAAGAAAAGGGAGGGCTAGGCAGGACTAGGCAACTCAAGGGGTGGCTTTTCAAAGTAAGGCAAGGGAGAAATAGGCAAGCACTGAGAGTCCTAGGAGGAGCAGACAAGAAAGGCATGGAAAAGATCAGGTGGGACATAGGTATGCAAGGCAAGGTGGGGTTAGGCAAGGCAAAGGAAGGAAATGAAGGGAAAGGCAAGGCAAAGAAACGGCACAGAAGGGGGCAAGGGAGGTAAGGCAAAGCAAGAGAGGAATAAGAAAGGCAAGTCAAGTCGAAGAAGAACATAAGGTGAGACAAGATCTGGAAAGAGAGGGATAGGGAGTTAAAGAAGAAGGGTGGGTATGAAAGGAAAGACGTGCATAGACAAGGCAAGACAAGGCAAGGGATGGACAGGAATTGCAAGGAAAAGCTAGTTTTTGGTAGGAATGGCAAGGAAAAGCAATAAAGTGGTAGAAAAGAGAAAGCCCAGGAGTTGTAGGCAAGGCAGGGCAGAATCAGGCAATTCCAGTTGACGGATCAGCCAGGCAACTCAATGGCAGGGCAGTAAAGGCAACGCAAGGACAGGGAAGAAAGGGGTTTGCAAGTCAAGGCAGGGAATGAGTAGTAAGGCAATGCAAGGGAAAGGAAAGGTAGTCAGGGCAAGGCCTGGTATGTGTAATACAAGGTTCAGGGAGGCAAGGGAAGGCCAGTCAAGTGAGAGGCTTACAAGGCAAGGCAAGACAGTTTAAAAAAAGTAGGACTATTAAGATGGGTGCAAGGCAATGCAAGGCAAAGGAGTGGTCGGAGGGGCAAGAGAAGGACACATGAATGTTGGTAAGGCAATGCGAGTTTGGGGCAGGCAAGCCAAGGCAAGTCAAAAATGGAGCAAGCAAGGTAAAGTAGGGCCAAGAAAAAAGGGGTAGGGAAGTCAAGATGGAGGATGGACGAGAAAACCAATAGAGTGATAGGAAAAGCAAGGGAAGGGGACAGAGGGTCTGCTAAGGGAATGCAAGGTTTGGCTAAGCAACGTTAGGCAAGGCAGGGCAAGGCCAGGAAAAAAGGGGTAGGGAGGTCAAGGTGGGGGATGGACAGGGAGGGCAAGACAAGGTATTTGTCTTTTCTAACCTTGTCCTTTTCACCTTTTCCTTGTCTGACTCTACTTTCATGCTAATCCCCACCCTTTTCTTGCCTTTCTTCTCCTTCTCTCCTTCTCCTTCTCCTTCTCCTTCTCCTTCTCCTTCTCCTTCTCCTTCAACTTGCATTGCCTTACTGACCCCTCTGTCTCGAAAATAGTTTTTGATG
>VXBI01009819.1:3156-30846 GCA_013397375.1 Toxostoma redivivum
AGGGGCACAGCCGCAGCCCGGCGCGGGCGATCGAGCCACTCGGGTTTAATACTCATCAATACACCGCGATGAAATTCCACCCCGCTCCCGAGGAAACCTTTATTCTCCGGCTAATTGTAATTTACAATTACGCTTTACACCTCATCACGTAGGAGGTTAGGAAACAAGATTCTTCCATATAATTATTGTCCTCCTTAATCCTATTCCACTGCATATCACCTCTCTCCGCAAAGTCTTATTGTTCCCTCCTACCCATTGTACCAGTCATTTAAACTAGTATAAAAAATAAAAAAAAAATCCCAGTCTGCATAATTTTAGACATCACACCCACGCACGCCTCTGAGCCCGAAGCAATACGCATCAATGGGTTATGACTCCGGTAGAAGCGGGTGCCAGCTGAACCATGCAGGGTCATACAGAGCGGGGCTCCCCTCTCCGGGCAGGCGGGCAGCTACCGGGGCCACCGTACCAGGGTGCACTCTGCTTTTGGATGGGTTAATAGACATTTTCTCTCTAGTTTGCTTATCTAGTTGACTAATTTAAAAGCTTTCCTTGATTAATGGCAGGCAAATTACACAGAAACATACACTTATGAGCAAGGATCCTTGCACCTAAGCAAATATCTCCTGTCACATGCGCCATATGCCTTACAATCCCTGCTTAACTGTGACTGTAGCCTTCAAAGTAAAGTGAATCTCTCTAGCTCTCCAGTGCAGGGAAAATGCTTGCAGTTTGTACCTCCAGGCATTACAACATGCCTCAGCCCAGTTGAAAACAACACTGCAGCTGGAGCTCAGCCGGCCGCAGAGGAGTGTCACTGCCGGCAGCTCTGCCAGGGACGCTGCCAGGGGCTGCCGTGGGGCTCTCGAGTACTATCAGGTTCTGCCTTGTGCCTGACTCTTCACAAGCTGTTTTACCACCCGGTAGGAGCTACCCGAAGCATGACTCAAAGGCTGACTAGCATCCAACTCATGAATTACAGAAAATTGATGCCCTGCTTAAAATTCACAGCAGTGAATTTGTAACGTTCGCATTTCTACGTGACAGTCATCTTGCAGGGAGATAACATCTAACAGCTCCTGAGTTTCTCCCTTGTAACACTGTGAGAATAACATGGCAAAGGCCAAAAAGTCTCTCTGTCGTTCATTCACACACAGTACACACGCCAGAGTATTGTGCAGCAGTTTCATGATTTGTAGCACATCAGTATAATATCTATCTCTGAGAAGCTACACTATTTTTTTTTGTTTTTTTTTGGTTTTTTTTTGTTTTTTTGTTTGGCTGGGAATTTCTTGAATGGACATTAAAGCCTTTCTTCTTATAAACCTATCTTGCTGGAGTGAACAAATTTTACTAATCCTTAATGTCTATATATCAGGTATCAAAGTTGTTATAAATTAAAAAATCCCAAATTTTAATGGTAACAGTCTAGTCTGTATCAGCTTCTTAATTAGATATAGTTGAGGCAAAGAACTAATGTTAGAATTAGGAGATATCACCATTGAAGTAGGTATATAATGAGTCCTGTATAAAGTCTTGGTTTGCCACCCATTCGTCTCTGAGCCTTTGTCATTTAAACAAGTAAAAAAAAATACAAAACATTCCCCAGCTCCTAACAGTCCTTATTTTCAATAATCTTCACCAATTATTTTCAGAACAAAAGTTCAAAAACTTAACTTGGGAATCCAAATAGTCTTAGAAGAACAAATTCTATCCTACCCTCAGGCCCTATGTTCATTTTGTTCTTGTATTTCTGTTGATTGCACAGTTGTGTTTCTTTTAGGTGACACACTCTTGAGTTGCTATTCTCTTATTAACCCTCTGATGTTCCTAATAAAATAGCTTGCATCATCCAGGTCATTCTTTGTTCTGAAACAGAGGGTTTTACACTAGGTGGATGTTAGATATATTCAGAGGCTGGCCAGTAGGAGACAGCGACAGTTTGGGGATCGTAGCATCTCTCTATGTACACGTGCAGTTCAAAACACTGCAGAGAATTTTGGCACAAATTTGTGCTTCTGTAGTGAGAAAGATGATCAATACCTTGAATCCTGCTTTCTGGATCTCCAAATTCCATATGAATTATGTTTATAGATTAACATGAGGTGCCCTAAATTGATTTTCTCAATTTTAGCATTTCATAATATTCCACTGGAGTTTTAAAACCATATATATTTCTACATTTTAACATATACTTAAAGTAAAATGCTGAAATAAAATTAATTTTATAACAAATTCAATGTGTGGAAAGAAAATGGTAAAAACACACACATCTACTATTAAATACAATGCTGGATTTTACCCTGCAGTTGGCAGCAAGCATTTTTTCCTAGTATTTTCCATTATTTTTAGTATGTTTTATTTATACAGTGTGGTTTTTGAAAAAAATATCTGAGGCATTCAATATGAGCATGCAGTAGATTCCAAAATGCACCCGCTCTGATGTGGAATAATAACAATTGTAAAGCTCTTTTGTGAAGAGCTCAAATTCCTCCTTACATCCCTGACACTTCAGAATGGCACATGCCTTGTACTAGAAACTCTGGGGCTGAGAAAATGGATATGATATTGAATATCAAAATATCAAGAGCAGAAACCACTACTCTATAAGGGTAATTTTAAGTTAACAACACAGAGAATATCTACATGCAATTGTCTGCAGATGGGACCAAGCCAGGCTGCAGGATCCTCTACTTAGATGAATTTTCTCATCATGAAAGAAGAGGTCTTTTTGCTCCTATTAGCTGAAGACCAGAACTACACAGTACACAAATTCCAAAGTAGTCATGGACAAGTGAAGCAGCTTTTAGAGAATAATTAATTGGCAGATTGTCTTTTAGATATCATTGCAGCTGCTCCTGCTGATTATGTCAGAGGCCAAACCCTGGTGGGCTACACATAATTTAAACCTGGAACCAGAATGCTGGTCCCTGCTTCATGTTCCTTCTGTAAGCAGAAAACCCTGTCTCCTGTTTTGGTTAGTTTGCGTGTGACTCTGGTGCAAAGAATACCACTGCACCTGAGCTTTAAGTGCATAGTACTACCTAAAATGTCACCGATAAATAAAATATCTGAGGTAAAGTTTAGGAAAAAATACAGAGAAATGTACGAGAAATGACAGAGAGAAAAGGTATGTCTTACAGGAAAAAAGGATATAGTGAAAAATATGGATCAGAAAGATGGCAGGGGACCTTGACATATTTTCTTTTACCAAACAATAATTTCCAGTAGTTCTTTGGAAGAGGTAATTCTTTGTCACACCATTCCCTCTTGTGTCTTAAATATTTATGTATTCCCCAGGCTACCATGGCCAACTATGCCAAGGAACAAAGGGACTGGGAGACCAAAGAAAATCTCAACACAGAGAAGGAAGAGTACAGATTCAAGAAGAAGTGGCAGGGTCCACATTCTTACCCCTGCAGGATCATCTTTCAGTCTCATCTGTTCATCAGTGCATGCACACACAGTCACACAACAGATGTCCTTTGAACTGCTTCTCAGCAAATATAGCTTACACAGCCAATTGTGCCAACATATCATATCAGTAACTCTACCAGTGCCAGGAGGGAAGAGTGAAGGACCAAGATGGAGGGGTATTATCAACATCCACATTTGATTGCCTCTAAACCAACCAGGTAAACCTCAATGTGCTGTCTTTATACCCCACATGGTGTAGTGTGTTGGTAATCATGACTCCAGTATGTTAGAACTGACCAGGTAATGGGGATGCATTCTTAATGATACTTTTTTTTTTATCCCTTTAAAAATATGATTTGAAGACTTGGGAAGAATACAAGGCAGATGGCAGGGGTAGCGTTTAGCATTGCCATGGGCGAGGCACTCTCAGGTAGCTGATGCACCTTTCCTCATATTGCTCTGTCAGACCAACCCCCTAACTTGGAAAGTAACTGAGTAAAGCTGCTTGTTGCTTACACTGGAGTGAATTGAAAATACCTCAGTAGAAGTCCATGCAGTTCTACTGGTGCAAGCCTGCTGTGTAAGTGATGTGGGAATCAAGCCCTATGTTGCCAGCCATTGCAAAGGAATAATTTATGATTTGGGCTGTTCAGCTGCTGCCACAATGCTTGAGCCTGGGATCAGTGGTGTTTAGAAATTAGTGCATCTTGTACCACACACAGAGGTGAGAAGAGGGCTGGGCTGGGATTTGTATTCCTGTTAACATCAGGGATTGAGAGAGCATTTCTCACAGATTCTGGCATGGTGCAAGTGGAGGACAGCTCTGAGCCTAGAGGAGTTTTCTGGGATGCTAGGCAGTGTTTCTCCAACCCCTACTAGGAAGTCTATGTGAAACACTATGAAAGCCAAGATTTTTATTATTTACTTAGTGTAAAGGTGTATCAGTGGTTTCTGATGGTCATATTAGCTGAAGACATGATCTTTGCTGTCTTTTCTGAATTCTTTTTACCTGCTTATTATTACTTATCACCAGGGACAGCTTTCCACATCTGTTTCCTGGATCCTGGTTTCACTGGATATGTTCTTTTAAATGCTTGCAGGAGATTGTATCTTCATTAACTAAAAGAAGAAATAAATAAAAGAATGAGAAGCTTACTTTGCTGAGCAATTAAGCTCTTAATTTTTGCAGTGTAATTCTGGAAATAGGTCTGGTTTTGTGTGCGTTGGTCTAAATGCAATTTTAATTTCACTGTGTGTCTGAATGGGGAAAGGATGACTAGGGGATGTGACATCATACTTAGCAGTAGGACGCAGCCATTCATATGGAACATCATGAGCTGTGCTGAAAGGAAGAACTTGTTTTTAAATAAATTGTGTTTTGGGTATTTCTGAGTTTTGGCAGGAGAATGAGGGGCACCCAAGTGAGATCAGTGCAAGTTTCCCATGGCCTCCCTTGGTTTGGAATTCACTCATCAGCAAATAGAAACCAAGTCTTGATTGTGGCAGCACTGCATATAAGTAACTGCTTGGCCACCCATTGCAAAAATCATGTCCCACACTTTCTGTTGGTTTCATTCCCACAAATTTCGACCCACACAATTGAAGGGAATTATCTGTTTCTAACAAAAACCCAGGCATTTGGCAAGACAAAAAGTCCCATTTAATCAGGTATATTTTTAATCTCACTACCTTTTTGTTCTCTAAAATTGTTCTCTGTTCAGCACTAGTGCTATTATTTGACTATAGAAATAGCAGGGCTTTGTTTGTTATTTCCTGCAAATGTTTGTATCTTGAATGCTTGTGTCTCAGATGTATTCAGGGGTTGACTTTGCCTGTTGTGCTTTCAAAATTCAGAAGATTAGCATTAATCTTTGGCAACGATTTATGCTGTTACCAAAGATCTTTGGACAAACATGGAATTTAAAAAAATGGACCTGATGCTAATGACATTTGTAGGCCAAATTCAACTATGTCATAAATCACAGAAAAAGTTGCATGCAGTGTTGATCTGAGACAGAATGATGAGGCATATATATGCTTAAAACAGGTAACTTGTCTTAAGCTGGCCTTGAATCTGTAAAAAGAGGGTAACTCAAGATGGTGTGTGCATATGTGGTGCATGAGTGTGTGCATATTGGAGAAAGTAAAGCTTTATCCTACACTGGCTGCAGGAAAAACCCTTAATCTGGATTTATTTTTATTTAATTCAAAGAGTGATGTAAAAGAGCCTTAGAGCCAATCTGTACTGCACAAGAGAGTCAGGTGCAGAGGTATATGTGCTGAGAGCCACAGAGCTCAGAAAGCGAGCCAGCCCTGTGCAGGAGCAGTGGCACTGTGCAGGGGGAGTGCCTTGGCTCCAGTACTGCAGAGCCTGGATGCTTGGTGAAGACACCCTAGCTTGTGAGGAGGGGCTCCAGTGTCACCCTCACACCAGTCCTTCTATTACCTGCCTTCACACAGTGATCACGTCTTCCTTTTGCCATCAGTGCTCCACCAAGGTTTGAACTCCTTGACCTGTTCCAGTTTTTCACTTCCAAGCTCTAATTGTAACCTTTGAATGTTCTATTGCTTTTTTCTCTTCCTGGATTATTGTAACCCTCCTAACCCATCTGTTCTACAAGATTGACCTACTACCTACTATCTACTCCAGATACCTGATGTTTCCAGGGCCTTGCTATTCCTGCCTGTGCAGTCCTTGTGTGTAGAATGCACAGTTCCCATTTTGTGACTCCAACCTTGACTTACAAAGCAGAAGTGGAAGATGTTGTCTCATGATAAAGAACCTTCAGATTGGCTGAGATAATGAAATACTTATTTCTTGAATTAAAAACAACTTCTCTATTCACTGTAGAGCTTTCCTATTGCTGCCCTAGCAGTGATTAAGTCAGACACCACGTGAACCTTTGAACTTGTGGGGAAGCTGCAGAAAGTGTTAAGACCAAGAGATGTGTTAAAACTCTTTCCTTCTGGTGAAATGAAAGGTGCAATTAAATGTCTAGTTATGAAATAGCTGTAGACAGTAGGGGGTATACAGACCTGAGCAAAGGACTGTTTAAGGAAGTCTGAGTGAGCCTGTAATAGGATGCAAACTGGACCTGCTGCACCACCATGAAAATTCTTGCCTGTCCATTCTTCCAGTCTTTTATTCCCAGCCTTGCACCTCTCCTCTGATCTGTGCTGACCTGTGTGTTTGTGTAATGCACTGGCATCTGGAACAGGTAATAGCATGGTTAAAAATCCCCTAGTGAGAAAATACCCTACATTTATGACAATAGTTCAGTTGCACAAAGTCACTGAGTAGCCACCACTGTGAAGACACTGCTAGCAAGATCCCTGGCCCTAGTCTAAAATCCAAGGGAATAAGTAGCCATTTGTTACTCCATGTGCAAGTGGGACAATAAGAGAGGAGTATGACTCTGGGTTGAAGAAAGGGAAGGACTTTTCCAGATGCAAGATTGACTAAGAAAGCATACAGGCGTGGAAATGAAAAAGCTCTATGCTTCTGAGCTGTGTGATGCACTGACACCTCCCACTGGTGCATGAACTTGACTTCAGCAATGAAATGTTTTTTTTGTACAATACATTTCCTGAGCCACCATAAACTATTTTATAAGAACTTGATATTGTATAACTGCTCATGTCCTAACATTCAAGCTAGGCTACACATTTTTAAAACACACAATCTTTCAACATATGTTCCCAGAGAGGTTGTCCTCAAAGCTGGTATCAGAGTAAAGACCTTTTTATGACCCCTGTGACATCTGCCTTTGTATGACTTAAGAAGTGGATGAGACCCAGAATAGAAATGCCTCCAAGATCTGCTTCCTTCTGCATACAGAGTTTAATATTAGACGAGATTTATTCTGTTTCAGTATAAATTTAAATATAAATTTCTTAATGCTAATATACAAAAATACACAGAAAAGTAAATATGCATGCTTTGATAAATATCAGGACATATCATAAATATCAGGATAAATCATATATATCAGGACACTTTTTTTAATCTTTCCAGAAGCAATAAAATTCTAGCATGCCTTTTAGATTGTGGAATGAGTGTTAATAAAACAAGTATTATTATGAAATCATGAGAGTGATGCTGTTTTCTAAGGGACTATAGTCAAGATCACCTGGCTATTCTTATCTTTAATCTTGTCCTATTCTGGGTTGTTTTCCATGAGATTTATGAAAGAAATTTTTCCCCTTAATAAAATAAATTCATATTAATTTATCATAATGAAATTCAAAGTAACTGTCAATTAAGAGTTTTAGCTTCCGATAATTTCTTATGTAAAGCTGCTGCTATTTTTAGTCTTTCTCTCTTGCTTGCTCCAGGAAGAGTGCAATGGGCTTTGGCTGGCTATCTATAGCAACTTTAGAATGTTTGGCTTTTTTATTTTAGCACACTGCAATTTAATTAACTTCTAGTATTTAAAATGCTAACACCAAAATCCATTTGATAAAATGAATTTTATGTCTTATTTATGGGGAAGACACTTAAGGGTTTCAGCAATTCTTAAAAACATTTATATTTTTTACTTCTGACTTTTTGTTTTACACTATAGTTTTTAGGTCTTCATTTGTATTTGAGGTAGGTTTTGAACTTTGGATTTATGTCTCAACACCTCGCAACAAATTTTGTAAATATTCTGTGGGGGCTTGGTCCTGAAACCTAAACACTTCTTCTTATTGAAGCACTGAAGAAAAACAGACTCCCTCATTTATTATGTGATATCCAGGAGGCTAAGGAGATTTTGATCTCCTTTTTTTTCAGGAACATCTTCTTCAGTAAGAATAATGAAATGTCATCATGCTAAGGTGAATCATAATAAATGTTATGTCTTGGTTGACACTGAAAAATAAATCAAAGAAAGTTGTGAGAAATATTGGTGACTTTTTTTTCCACAGAGATTTGGACCGGCTCTATAAACTAAACAGTACGCGATGACAGCTTTGAGGCAGTAAGTAAACCATGCAGCAGATAATCTCCGTAGTAACAAAAAAAAGTTTAACCATCTCAAACCAAAATAGCACATCTGGACCTGGCTGTGTCATATGGCAATAGGGAACATTTTATTGTTGTCAAAAGTCACAGCACACAAGAAAATTGCACAGCTTAATCCATGTTAGTAGAAATCAGTGAAGTACAAGCAATGTGTTTGGGAGGATTCTGATCCTGTAAGACATTATATATTTGCTCACCTTTATGCTGTGTAAGGATCCTGTTGTGATCCATCTGCTCATTGCAAATTAGCAGTAAAAACAGGCTCTCCCTTAATAACTATTGAGTCCTGAAAATTCTTGCTCATGAGAATTGCTCTAAATCATTAACAGGATGCATTTGAGTAATATCTGATTCACTGTTTTCCTAATTAGCAGTATTTGATTTTAATTGCACTGAAATTCAAAGCTGAAGATGTATTTTGCAAGAAAATTTCTTTAGTGCTAAAGATGGAATAATTTAATTGGTGTGGGTACGGAAACTTGGAGACAAACACTGGACTGCTGAAGAGAACATGAAACTTTCTTCAGTAAGGACAAGGCTGTGTGTGACATCCATATCTCTCCCTGAGAACAAAAAGGAGCAGGAGCTCCACTTTTCATCTTGTTCAAGCTGCATAAACTTTGGGCCAAACCTTGCTAAACTAGTACATAGCTGTATTGGTAGGAAGCATCCACAGGGTGGTTTTTAGGAACTGTGTGGTGTTCAGCTTATCAAAACCCTCACTTCTGACTTCACTATGGGGTGTAAACTTTCCCCTTCCTAAGTCTGCAAGTAATCAGGGAAGGAAACAGGTATAACCTTCATTCTGTCTTTTTGGTGAACTTGCCATTCATGGGGGTATGCAGCAGTTTGTAGGAATGGGCTATAGCACAAATAGTGTCTCTGAGCTAAACTGTTCCAGAGTTTGTGCTCCCTGAGGCTTTTCCTGGGCTGCAGTGTTTATGTATCTCCTCTTGCTCAGGCCCAGGCCTGTTCTCAAGGACACACTGTGAGTCTCCAAAGCTATGGCAAACCATGTCACTAATCAGCTCTCTGGGACTCTCTGAGAGTTCTGCATCCAGTCTTGACCTCCTGAAGGCAGGCAGCCCTGACAGACTTACCTAGTATGCCTTCAGCTCATCCTCATCCATACCTCAATACAATTAAAGCTACAACACCCAGGAGGTAGCTTAGTCTACTTTGTCAATTAAATCCTTTTCATCCATTGAAATGTGCCAGAAAAGCTAAAAGGAGCCAACATGTATTCCAGAAGTAAGAATAGACGAGTTTCTAGACTTATGCCAGTAACAGTAATGTACAGTGATTTTCACACAGCCTCCTTCCTCAGGTGCCTCAGCATGGTTTATGTTTCAGTCTTTCTGTACTAACCTATACTTCCTAAGCTCTGCCAGTTCACTTTTAGCTCTGGGACAGGTCCCTGGACAGACCTAGCACCAGAAAGTCCTCTGCATGGGGATGTCCCTGTGTGAGTGGATTCTCCTTCCCCTTGCTTAAAAAGAACAGTCTGCCCATAGCAAAGGCTCCCTGTGTAGTAATCTTTAAGTATGGTTCAGATCTCTCTAAAGAAGAGTTTAGCTTGAAGGGAGAGTCATGTCTGTTTTCACTGCATGTACCAAAAATATTCCCTAATCCTGACCGTAAAGGATAGCTTCAGTCACAAGCCAGTATTTGCAAAGTCTTGGCACAACAATGTATGCAATAAAAAATGATTTGGCATGAATACTTCCAAGACAAAAAAAGACATGCAGCCTAGAGACAGGTTTGTAAAGCTGGGTGATGAAGCAAGATCAGTACCTCTAATCTAAATGCAACAATACTCTTGTTTTATCACAAGAAGCCTCCTAAGCAACCTTTCCACAGCTCAGTCAAAGCATGTACTTCACCATCTTCCCTTTCATGTTCCTTTGTTAAATAATTTAGTTGGGATTTTTGGATGGGATTCTCATCTGCATATGTTTATCTTTTAACCCAAATGTTTCCATCATCTATGCCCTCTCCCTTTGGCTGTGTGAGCATGCTGCACATTGTTTTTGGCTGGAGTGAAGGGAATATGAGCAATTAATTATTGCATTGCACAACACCACCTTTTACAATTTAAGGTTGCCACAGCTTCAGCAGCTCAGAGACCGCATCCCAAACTTTAACAATGTGTTGCTAAAAATGGTGGGGTGAGTTAAGTGTTGTTTATGCATTACATTTCTGGACAAAGCAAATTTCACTTGCACCTGCCAATGGTCATCTGATAAATATACACTGGTAGAAGTTCAACAGCAATGGGCCAATGAGATAGATAAATACCACAAGACACCATAAGCATTGAAGGTTATTGTTTTCCCAGCCCTCACACTCCAGTAGATATAAACTCTTTTCTTAAAAAAGATTAAAAATAAATAAATCCTCTTTGCAAAGTAAAAAAAAAAATAAATTAAAATGCATATTCAAAATACAAAATAAATCCTTCTCAGAGTCTATTGCAGTTATCTGCAGTTATTGCTGGGTTTCCAGCCTCTCAGATGTTAATTATGATTTAATCAAAATTTGTGGTCAATTTTTAAGTATAAAAGCATCTCATATGACTGGTTGCCAATTCTGAAGTCTAAAGGCCTTGCTTTATATTGCCGTAGTAGAACAGAAAATATAATCAAAGTTTGACCTTCAACTTTAATCCTATAAACAGAGAATTTGCTTACTTTACCTTGGAAACGGATGTGATTCATCACAGTAGCCCATAAATAACATGTCAAACTGTTAGACCGATCAATGAAAATAAGTTATTGAAAAATAATGTGATTGTAAAGTCTCTATGTAAACTAGCTTAGTGTTATTTTAAAATGAGGAGGGCTTTCAGATTGAGGTAAATATTTTTTTAAGGAGAATAGTTACTACGTAATAAATGCAGTAAACCTTAAACATATTTGCCCTACGCAAGATATTCTTTTTCATGAAGAGTACCTTAATGTAAATAAGCATTAAAGCTCCAGAGGAAGAGTTGGGCTCCACTCAGATCAAGACTGCAAGTGGCAGGTTAAACTGTCTGTTGCTTATCACCATGCCTGAAAAAAAACAGAGGGTGAACTCTTGTCCACATGGGAGCCCACAGGAATGGTTCAGTCACGAAAAACCTGCATTTGAGACCTCAAAGCTGAAAGCAGAAGTTCTGGGATGTGAACTGGATTAATTAAGTCTCCACTATTTATTTGTGGGTATTGACTCTGAATTCTGACAACAGCAATTTAAATATGCAGCTGTTGTTTCATGGCTTATGTTTCCAACAGGAATATCCAGAAAATAAAGTAATTCACAAAAAGTATCTTTTTGGATGCGAAGATTCTGATTTTAAAATTCTTTGATGTAGTAGCATGGCACACATTTAAACATTAGACTATATGGGGATATTGAACTTAACTGAATATCAAAATGAATAACCTGAATTTGGTGCATGTGTATTACTGAGTTTTATTGTCAAGGTAACCAGAAAGCTATTTTACTGAACCGAAGGTTGAAGCTGATTAGTCTGCTGTGTCAGAATCAGATCCTGTCTGGCATTTAGATCTACCAGCTGAAGCTTGATTTCTCTCCTTGTGTCAGTAATAGTGGAGAAAGGCAAGTTATTGTGATGCCAAAATAAAAATAATATTTTTCATCCTACTTTATTACAAAGTGTTTGTTTGTACATGATGGAGTCTTTCAATATAAATAATTAATGTATGAATAGATTGTTCAATGAGATTGGGGGTGATGGAGTTATATCTGATGACAGGTATGTACCTTTGTTTTTACCTTTCATTGGTGCCATAAAATTTATTGAAAAATTCTCTTTTTGTCTTATACAGGAATAATTTTGTTTAGCTTATACTGTAAATACGTAAAGAAAGAATATAACATAAACAATGATGGTTTTGTGAATAATTTTCTGACAGAGCATCTCTTTAATATTTTTTTACACATACGTGACTTTGTGTTTTAATTTGTTAATATTAATGGTACATAGCTGCAGTCAAAAGCATTCTGGATTTGCATGATGACAGCTGGAACCCTCTCCTGGCCTTTCTCCTTGTCATTTACAGTTTATTTATTTACTTGAACTTCAGACCTGGTGGGAGGAAATGAGGAAATGTCAGGAATCCCACGTGGACTCAGCAAATCTCTGCCAATGAGAAGCAGCACCAAGGACTGCTGGCTGGGAACTCTGTCCCCGGTGGAACATCACTTTTCACAGTGCCTCCCTCTGTGAGCAGCCTCTGCCTGGCTTGGAGCACGGCTGTGGCTCCAGCAGGGTGACAAGTGGGACCCCAGAGCTGGAGGGGTCGGGGGGTCAGGGAAGTCCCACCGAGCACGGGATGCTGTGCTCACAGACACCTTGTCCCATCACAGCAGCAAAGCCAAGGGGACACCTCTGCTTGGTACTCAGCATTACCAGAGTGCAGAAGAGCAGCTGCGAGGTATAAGCATGCAGGACCCTAAGGAGAAGAGCCCATCCCAAGTGACTCTTAGCTCAACTGGAAAGCTAAGGATGGCACTAGGGTAGAGCAGCAGAGCAGAGGGAGGGCAGGGGAACTGGGTGTTGCACATCTCTCCAAAGCAGCTACATTTCCATCCACCAGCTACCCCTTGTTGACAGAGATGCTTCTGTGGGCTGTGACCCACCCCACCTGCAGAGGGAGGTGCTGTGGCCCTGCACTGTGGCATCTCCCTCACCCAGCTATCTCACAGCCAGGGTAGCCCAGGGGAACAGGAGATTGATTTCCATCATGTCCCATAAAGGGAATGCAGTGAAAGAGTCTTTTGAGAAGGTTGGAGTAGTGACAATGAAAGAATTTTTGAACTGTTTATGTATAACTTCCTGAAATATGCAAGACAGGAAGAAAGAGAGCACAAAGGTGCCTTCCTGATGATTTAACAAATGGCATTGCCATTCTCATATGCCTGGGATCTACACTTCCAGCTTTCAAGTCTTGGTTGTAAAATGAACTTAGTACTGCAGTCAGCATTTGCAGACGTGCTTCGATATATTGTAATTGAAAGAACCTTTTAAAGAGTGATTTCCATAGCCAACAAAGCTTACTTTCTATTTCCTTTTTATGGACTACTATTTTAGACAACTGAGTGTTAAAAATCATCTTTATGCTCACAAAAGTTTTTAATGGCATCCCTTCCATAACATTGCTTAAAGCATACAACACATAATTCTCTGTGTTCTGCTTTAATATTGTTTTTGATTTTACAGGTTTTTATTCTGTGTTTGAGGATTTATTTATGGAAAGAGACACTTCTGATATGACTACTGTAGTATCAATTCTTCAGTCAATGCCAGACAGATTTAAGCAAATAAATTTCACTTAAGGTACAGTGAAAATTTAAATTTCCCAAGAGCAGAGGAGAGACTTCTTTAAAATGTTTTAATTTCCAAAAGAAACTTTTTCCCCCTTTTTTTAAAGGAAAGAATAGCGAACTGTAAACAACTTTTTGTTTTTGTGGTTACTATTCTTGTTTGATTAAAAGAAACATCTGTTTTAAGATGGAGTAGCAGTATCATGTTATTACTGCTTTCTCTTGCATCTTTCTCCTCTCACCCAAACATATGTTATGGGTCAGAAAACTTTTTTGTCATTTATACTGATAATGCAACTAATTCACCCATGCATGCTGTGCTGGTCTCATAACACATGCCAGTTTATCTCACACATTACTCATCATGTTGTGGAAAAGAGCCTGAAATATCAGAAAGAAATTTGAAGAACATATGACTGTGGCTGAGCCAAGAGAAGTGGTGCTGAGGTTTATAGATGCAGTTAATACTACTGTGAGCAGTGCTATTGCTGGCAATTCTGACAGTTAAAAAAAAAAAAAGTCACTTACCGAGTTCCTTGTGCTGGGTTGAGCAACTCACTAAAAATAAATCATCCATTCCTTTCTACTGCCAAGAAATAGAAGAGAAATATAAGCGTTGTAGTTAACAGAAAGGCTGACCTTAGAGATTCTGTTGCCCCAGAGCTGACGAGATTATAGGGAAGGGAGAGTTTATAGCAGAGATTTTAGAAACAAATGCTTTAGGATTTCATTCCACATTTGGGAAAAACCCACTGAAAAACATTCAGTCCTTTGGGACATTTTTCACGACTTGTTTATCTTCCTCCATCAAGATTCAGCACTCATAAAATCTCATGCTGTGTTTGTATTGCTTTGTTGCAAGCTCTTGTTATTTTGCAGCAAAACTGCAAATAACTCATACTGGAGTAAGGTTGCTACTTGGCCATCTAATTTTTCACAAAAGGCAGCAAAAATAGATATACCACTCATAAGGCTGTAGGCAAGATCGCTGCTCATGCTGACTCCAAAAGACAAATAAATTAACTTGTTTATAAAATCTAATTATTATTAATTGTTTTTGTGTCATTTTTCTTGCACACTGTGAATGGGAGATTAAAAAAAATATCAAGCAGCTATTGTTCTTTCTTCAGAATGATGACGCAGGCGTAATACTTTAAAGGGCATGCTAAAAAAACTTCATGTATTCTACCCCAAAGATATATTTCTACCATCTTTGAATATACAAACCAGCTGTGAGATACCACAGCACTAAGTAGAGCCTATATGATTAAGCTTGGTTGTTTTTTGTTTAGTTTTTTTTCCCAGAAAGGAGTTAATGAAATTATTTGTGTTTTAAATTAGAACTAAATTTGTTTGGGAATTCACAAGCAATTTGGTATTTTGCAGGTTTCTCTGACCTAACTTAATATGTCTGCTAAAGGAAAATACTTACTTTATGTATATAGATGAATCTAAAGTGTACATAACATACTCTGTAAGTTTTAAAACACCTCTAGATTCATGACAGGGCATCATAACACATATTCACATCATACTTGTTGGTGGAAGAAAGGTCAAACAGCCCAAGGAATTAAACAATATGTTATATTCATCTTAAAATTCCTCAATCTTCACCCAGGTTTTTGTCATGTTTCAAACCTTCATTAATGTTACTGTTTTCTGGAAAGTCTGGATTATTTTAGATGAACCAGCAGTATTGGCCTTCAGTAATTTGTTTGATGGAAAATAATTTGAAAGTATATGAGAGGTAATAAATAAAACAGAACTTTCATTCCCTTTTTCAGCTTTGCTGTGATGTATTTTTTGGAATAGATTTACATTTATGACTAAGGATAGTGTCATCAATAATTTATCCTTCAGCAAAATGCATTATGTTATAAATTTAATCACGCACCAGATCAGACTATTCTAATTTTAAGACTGTGTTATAAAACAACCCCTTCTTACTGAGAGAGATGCTATATTCATCTGTGAGGAGTGCCTTAGAACTCACCCTTAAAGTATGAAGCTATTTCAACCAGCCACTATCTAGATAAAATACTAAAGTAATTTTTTGTGCTTTGGAAAACATTTTGAAGTTTGTTCCTCTGTTTAATCGAAAGGTATAGATATCAATAACTTTTGGGTTCTGTATATCAGAATTTTAATTTATTTAAGGTGGACATAAAGATATATCCGCTAAGACTTTGAAACTATCTTGACAGATGGGAAAAAAGACTTGAAATTAAAATAAACAAAATATTTTAAATAGAAAGAATGAGATAATTGAACAATTAGCAGGAAATAATTTTCATTTTCCATTAATTTTTAAAAAAAGTCTACCAATTAGTGTTGAGAGTATAATTTGTGAATGACAATAATAATATACATTTTGCATTTGAAAATATTTTTAATGTCATTTCATGTTAAAATAATGAAAAAATAAAAATTAGTTATCTTTTCTCTCTCTAGTAACAAAGGACTTCCATCAATATTTTGGTGTTTCTAGAGTTTTAAGTATCAGTGAAGACAGTATATAAATATGTCCCTTTCAATCAATTCTTTAATTGTTTCTCCACTTATAGGAAGAAAGAATACAGTGATGGCAATATAGAAAAAATTAATATAGGCCATTTTACCTATTAGTGAATCTTGTGGAACAACACTTTAATTCACTATTGAAGTTAATGAAATTCCACACTATTCCTTCTGTAGAAGCCATTTTGCAGATATCTGAGTTCCTTAACATTTAAAACAATCAACAAAAAATGCACATTAAAAATAATTCAGTACTTTTGTTCTTAGATGCTGTGATAAAATTACATATATGACTAATTCCATTTTCATATTGCCTTTCATCATGCCAGGTGACAGGCATTTTTGAGCGATTTATTTTGCATAAACTCCAGTCAACTTTGCCGTAATTATCCATATGGAAATCTTTGTTCACTCATTTTAGAAAATGTAAAACCTCTTCCTCTGCAGTGAAGAACTTGTCTTGTTTATAGACTGCTATCATGGGAGTTTTTGTCACTGCTGTGATTTACTTGGAACTGCAGCTTAATCATGCTTGTATGATGATCATTGCTCAGCAGTTGTGTGGTCATATATATCTCCCAGATCCGTTTCCCGTGTAATCCATTATCAAACTGAAGACAATCAACAATTACACAGCTTTACTGCGGTATGGCTTCAAAAGCTTAACTGATTGATTTTGTTTTATCCTTATATATATTATAAATTAATAAGTAAAGGATATTTCCTCCAAATTAGAGCAAGGTATTTCCCAGGAAAATCCTTCCTGGGGCCAGTGATTGCAGTGTATTCAAAGCAAGTATGTGCCAGCCCTCCTTGTGAATGTTTGGTGCTACTGTAATATAAACAGAATTTCTGTATTACATAATATAAAACAGAAGTTCATATTATGCATGTTCTATTTTCAGTGAGGTTTATCTTGAAACAGTTATCAGATCTGACCAACTTCTACTGATGCATTGTCAATGATCTATTAGCTGCAATCCATTTTCGACAAGGTTTTTGACATTGCAACCCTGAAAATTTTGCCACTAAATTTTTACGTTCTTTGTAACCATATAGAACTCCAACATTAGCATACAGACCCACAAAAGCCAGAGAGGAGAAAAGAACTGTCAATAGAAAGATCAAGGCTGTATCTGAATTTGGAGGTGAAAGAGAAACTACTGAGGCTTTATGAGCTATGGACTGTCTTCTAGCAAAAGATTACTAAGACAAAGCAATCTATCCTCATTTCTGCTCTCCTTTCAAAAAAATTCCACTCTAAATGAAACCTCTCCCTGTTGCTGTTTCTGACATTCATTTAAATGACCAGGATAGAACACTGACCAACAACAGCAGATGGGAATCAGTCCAAAAGAAGTTTCTTAATAACTATTTTTGCATACAAATACTATCTCTGTGTGGTTTGTGGCTGGGAAGCAACCTCCCTTACTCTTTCTTTTCTAAGCCACTTTATTTTTCCTAAAAGAATTAAGGGTTTTTTCAGAAGGACAATGGGACTACTTTTCTCCTATCCCAATGTGTTGGTATTCAATAACTGTCTTGGTATCTATGAAGGGCGGCATGATTTCTGGATGTCATGGTTTAACCCAACTGACAACACACAGCACTTATTCATTCTCCCACAGCAGATGGGGAAGAGAATCAGAAGAGAAAACCTGATAAAACCCATAGGTTGAGATACAGACAATTTAAAAAGGAAAGCAAAAGCTTTGAACACACTGAGAGCAAAACCAGGGATTCATTCACGGCTTCCCATGGGGAGGGAGTTGTCAGCCATGCTCAGGACAGCAGGGCTTCATCACATGCAACAGTGGTCCCTTTCTCCTTCTTCCTTCATCTTTATGTACCAAACATGACATTGTATGGTACACAATGTCCCTGTGACCAGCTGGGGTCACCTATCCTGACTGTGTCCCCTGCCGAGTTCTTGTGCATCCCCATCCTACTCAGCAGTAGGAGGGGATGAGGAACAGAAGGCCTTGACTCTGTCTAAGAGCTGCTGAGCAATAACAAAGTCATCCCAGTATGTTCAACATTCATTCCAACACTAAAAACATAGCTCCATATAAGCTAATATGGAAAAAAAATAATTCTAAGATAAAATATTGCCTTTGTCCTTAATTGCTGTTTTGCTGATGTCTCTTCAAGTGGCAGCAACATTTCAGAGCTTCTCATTTAGGAAGAACCAAAGACAATACTCAGCTTTTGGTCTTCTGTTTTGATGAATGTCTTCTTCTTCTATTCAATATCTATTGAACATAGATTTCAAATCTGTTCAAGTTCCATTAACCAGAGGAAGTTTCCTTTAGGAGATAAGTGGTTGTAGTACTCTAAATTGTGGGGGTTATTCCAGGAATTCTGTAGCTTATGAGAGATCTGATCTACTCCTTCAAGGCATGGCCTTGTTTATTTTCTGAACTATGTGATCTGCATCATGTGCTGATTGCATCATGGGGCTGTATGTCCTCCACGCCAACACCTTTTAGGAAAGAGTTGCCAGTTGAGTTTTCATGCTAAATTACAGTTGATACATGTTGCAGTTGTTTGTTACTTGATTGTGACCGACTTCCAGGGCAACTTGTGGCAGTTTCCACCACTTAAAGTACAATTTCTAATTTTCATCACTGAACTTCCAATTTACTCAAGATGTTAAGTAAATTTGAATTGTTTTCTTATATATTTCTTTCTGATTCTGAGAAAAACACATTAAAAAATTTAATGAATTCTCTTCTTGCCCTGAAGTGGAAAGCCAATAACAATACATTATACATTTAAAAAGCATTTCATTAAAGTTAACATCAGAATATACTGCTATTTATAGAACATTTAATTGTTATGTATTAAGCATAAGATTTTTCTTCTCAAGCTTTCATATTCTTGAAATTTATGATGTCAATCGTCAGCTGCTATGACATCACAAGATGAATTCAAAGCAATGATTACTTTAGTATTTAAAATGCTTGGAGTACACCAATTATTCAGGCTGCTAAGTGAAAGTAAAAATGTCAGTTTAGCTCTCTATAATCCCATAATGTTTAAAGGTTCATGAATTACACATAGTCCAGAGAGAAAGAGAGAAGTTAGTTTGAGTAAAAGACATTTTCTCTGCAAAATATGCTGAAACCAGATCCTTTAAAATATTCCAGTGATTAATCAGAGTGATTTAAAACACTTGATTACTTAAGTCCTTATGTTTGAATTTACTTTCAGCATAAAGCTTTCCTATGTTTATTGGGAATTGTAAGTAAACAGTGTGTGTCTAATGCTTTATAGATTTTCATCTGTAAAATGTAAGGATACAGGTCTTGCATTTTTTGCTATTTGAACCAAGCCATAAATGCAGGGACCAAAAACATGTGACATGTCTCAAAATTTTTATTTATTTATTTATTTTTAAATCGTGCATCATCATGCCACTTCTGAATATCTTAGCTGAATATTGAGGTACTTCAGAAGGAAGGGTATGTTTTCTCTACTGGTACCAGGTAATGGAAGTTGAAGAAAACAGCCTTGAGACAAGACTTGGTCCAGGAAACTGTGGCAGAAAAATATTACTATAGGCTGATAAAGAACTACAGTGCCAAGAGGTATATAAGTAGAATCATGGAATCATTTAGATTGGAAAAGACCTCTAAAGTAATTTAATCCAATTATTGACCTAACGCTGCCAAGTGCAACATTAAACCACGTCCTGAAGTGCCACGTCTACATACCTTTTAAATGCATCTAGGGATGGTGACTCAATCACCCTTTTGGGCCACCTGTTAAAATTTCCAGGGAGAAGTTTCCTCAAACATCCAGTCTGAATCTCTCCTGGCACAACTCATTTTCTGAGAGAAACTCCACCTTATTGTAACCTCTTTTCATCTAGTTCTAGAGAATTAGAGTTCTCTCTCTATATACTCCTTTTCTCCTGGCTTAACAAGCCCACCTCTCTTACTCACTCCCAGCACTGGTGCTCCAGACCCTGCCCCAGCTCCCTTGCCTTCTCTGGACTCACTCCAGCCCCTCAGTGTCTTTCTTGCAGGGAGGGCCCAGAACTGGACACAGCATTCGAGCTGTGGCCTCAGCAGTGCCCAGGACAGGGGGACAATCCCTGCCCTGCTCCTGCTGGCCACACCATTGCTGATCCAGGCCAGGATGCCACTGGCCTTCTTGGCCACCTGGGCACAGCCTGGCTCATGTTCAGCTGCTGTCACCAGCCCCCCTAGGTCCTTCCCAGCCACTCTGTCCCAGCCTGTGGCACTGCCTGGGCTTGTTGTGACCCAAGGGCCGGCCCTGGCCTCACCCGTGATCCAGCCTGTCCTGATCCCTCTGCAGAGCCTTCCTGCCCTCCAGCAGATCAACGTTCCCACCCAAATCAGTGTCACCTGCAAACTGGTTGAGGGAGAACCTTATCCCCTTACCCAGCTCATCAACAAAGATATTAAACATGACTATCCCCAGTACTGACTCCTGGAGAACCCCACTGGTGACTGGCCACCAACTAGATTTATCTTCATTCATCGCTTTTTGTGGGCCCATCCATCCAGTTTTTAACCAAATGTAAAGGGCACCTGTCCAAGCCGTGAGCAGGCAGTTTCTCCAGGAAAATGCTGTGGAAACAGTGTTGTTGGAGGCTTGACAAATGTCCAGGCAGACAATATTCCCAATTTTCCTCATACACTCAGTTGGTCAGCCTATCATAGAGGGAGATCATGTTAGCCAAGCAGGAGCTGCCTTTCATAAACTCACCTGGCTGGGCCTGATCCTCTGGGTGTTGTATAATCAGCACTCAAGATGATGTCTCCATGGCCTTGCTCCAGGACCAGGGTCAGGCTGACAGGCTTGCAGTTCTCTTGACTCTCTTTCCTGCCCTTCTTGTAGATGGGAGTCACATTTGCCAACTTCTGGTCAGCTGGAGCTCCCCAGTTAACCAGGACTGCTGATAGATGACAGAAGTGGTTCAGTGAGAACTTCTGTCAGCACCCTTGAGAGATCCCATCTGGCCCCATAGATCTGTGTGTGTCTGGGTGGTGTAGGAGATCACTGACTATGTAGTCTTGGATTATGGGACTTCATTTCCTCCCTGTACCTGTCTTCCAGTTTAGAGGCCTTAGTACTCAAAACCCAGTTGGTCTTATTGTTAACAAGTGAGGCAAAGAAGACATTTTCTCTGTGTTTTTTTAATCCTTTTTCACTGTGTCCCCCCATGTCCAATAAATATGGATTCTATTACTTCAAAGTTCCTCATAATGTAACAAAGTGGAAGGATTTTTTCTTTCTTCTTTTACACTCTCCCTTTTAATAATGCAAGTGATAAATATTATTCAGCTTGTATTTGTAGTGACAGGAATAAAAAACATTAATTATTAAACTATTTAAATAATCTGAAAAAGTTCAGGACTAATTTTCATATTCATTTATAGTTCATATATATTTTTTACAATGAAGTCAGTCCCTTCCCCTATATCGGCTTGAAAATACTTTCATCTTCATGCCTACCTTTCTTCTGCTTTCTGTTGGAAATCCTAGATTACCTGCGTTACTTGGTAATGACCATATCATATAGGGAGCTGCCAACCAAATAATTTAAGAAACTGACTTCTATTTTGCTTTGCAATACTTCTGGAGAGCTTTACTGAAGCAGCACAACTCAAAGTGAATGCAAGAATCTCTCTGTCTGGAAGTAAGCAGGGTCTAACTCAATTACAGACAAAATAAGCCATGCATTGGATGTATCAGGTATGCAAACTTTAATCTATGAAGGTTTGATTTAGTTTCTCTTTAGATGTATGGGTAGTATGGTGACAGACCTGGTTGAGCTTATAAATGCTTAATGAGTGCAGTGCACTTGCATACTGTTTGCATTTGTATTTCAATAGTTCAAAATTAAAGTTCTATTATGAAAGAATCACACTATCTTTGATTATGAAGGATTATTAATTTGTCTTAAAGCTCTTATCTGGTTACAGTAAATTGTGTTGGGTCTCAGAATGATTTTCACATTTATCTCCAAAAAGTCTTCCCTGGTAAAATGTTGAGGAAGCTTTAGGGACAAGAGCAGCTAGCTTGTAAAGGGTCTGGTTTGAGAAATTCTGAGATGTAAGCAACTGCAATGCCTTCACTGAGGATATGTAAAACATTGTGGCCCACCTGGTCATTAATTCTTTCAGCAAAACTGAACACTTTGGTGGGAGTTATGCATTGAATGTGTTTAAGAGGCAAGAAATGTTATTGTTCTATTGTGTTTGGGCTTCCAAATGTCTTTAAAATAACATTGATGTTATTATGACATTCAGACTTGAAAAACAAATAATAAAGGATACACCTTGTATTTCCTGGGGAAATATTCATAGTTTTCAGGTGAAAAGGTACCACTCTCCAAGTGATTTCATTGGCCTACAAGATGACATTATCCTTCAATTCATATTATCAAGGCTATTGGTGATGACTTTTGAATACTTTTGATGGTTTCTGAGTTCAACCCTATTTCTTCAGGCATATTTTGAATCTTCTTTGAAGACAAAACAGGAAGGTATGAGGCAGAAAATCTGTTCCTAGGTTATCAGTCACACTAAGTGCATTGTCTTCTTTCATTCAAGGTCAGAAATCAGTGTGACTCTTGGTAAGATAAAATGGTTTTATAAAGATTTGACTATAAAAGAATAAACTTTCACTGTTCAGATCTCTCTGCTGGTGATAATCATAATTAAAAATGCAATTCATCTATTCAGAATTATTTTGCTTATTGACTTTCTTGAAATACCTTTTAAAAATAATATGAAAAATTAAAACCTCCATTAAATTTTAAAATATATTGGCCTTTGTTTACAATGTTAATATTATATTGAGGTACTATGAAACTGTTCTACTCATTCATACTGTGAACCAGAACCAACACTTAATATTTCTCTTTAAGGTTACTTATGAAAGACTGGAATCTGAGACAGCCACATTATTTTCAGTAGGCATTATTAGCTTTAGGTGATGCTACTGACGGATGATTATATGAAGACTTACCTCTGTTGGCAGCATATCCGTGATGTATACTAGGAAGACAGATTTATCTTATTCTTAAAACCTCATGAGGTGTAAAAGAAATGCTCAAAAGTATCATTATACAAGGGCATTACATAATTTATAAGTTTGCAAAGTAGTGACAAGAAGAACCAGAAAAAAAAAGGACAAATTTCAGTTTCTTTGTGTAGAACTGCATCTCAGATTTTTCAGAAGATAGATGAGGGTTTTTTTCCATGTACACTGTCAATGAAATGCATATTGGAAATGCCAGGAAAGGAGAAATGGTACTATTTGATTCTGGTCCAATAACCCATGTAGGCAAAAGAAAAGGTCTTGCAGCTGACTTCACTGCGTTTTTACTGCACATGTTGCAACCTGATCAGATTAGGGTTCCATCGTATAAATAATTAGAATTATAAATATTTTCAAAACTATTCACTTGGTCAGCTCCATAGATGGTTTCCATAACCATTGCATGATATATTACTAAGAAATAATGAAAAAAATAGAAAATTTAGAAAATATTTAAAACATGATGGTGAATATTTCTTCTAAGATTAAGTAACAGTAAACAGTATAAAGATTGCCTAGTGAAAGAGTAAACTTTAAGAAAACTGCAAACATATGAAAACTTTCTAAGGAAAAAGTTTGGACAGCATCATTTAGTGATTAAAAAACTAAACAGAGAAGCCTGTAATGAATAAAGAAAGCAGTTCTACTGGATTTCAGGAATACAAATGAAATATTATGACTATGTTTTTTCAAATGAATAGGTAAGAGGCATTAATTAAACTGTTTAAAAATAAATTAGAAACACATGCAGACATGCTGCCTCTCCCTGGATGGAGGTAGATGGAATAACAAGTGTCTGCCACCTTGAATTTGCCAACAAATCCGTACAATAGGCAGAAATAAGCTTCACATTTTGTTTTACTGCTCAGTGATTTAATATTTTTTAATCCAATTCTTTGTCTTTTGCTGGACTTCTTCAATAACAAGAATGCTGTCTGCCACATTACATCCTTTTTCCAGCTAAAATATATAAAAAAATGAGGTGTCAGATTAGAGTCAAAGATTAAGGAAGTAAGAAATATAACGACACCAAAGACTGAAATATATGGAAACACAATGAGTTAATAGAATGGCACCTTTCTGCATTCAAGCAGAGCTGTAAGAAGTGAAACGCAATCTGTGTGCAGTTCCTGTGCACATCATAATCAATATCTGTAATTTTTAAAAGTACACTTAAGTTTTTAGGGTCATCATTGATTGCTGATATTTTATCTGTTTTAAAAAAAGTAAATAAAACCACAGTGGTCTGATGAGGTGCTTCCTCCTGGCTCTGGAAATAATTTTACTAAGTTGCTAGAAAATTTAGTTGGTTCAAGAATAACGTAGCTCTAAAGAGCATTGATGCACACTTAAAACACTTAGATTTGCTCACATCTTTGTCTGTCAGTAGACTTGAAATTTAATCTATTTCTTATTCTGAGGTGATTATTGGTGTCTTGAGGTATTATGATAAAACAATGTATTTAATTTATTGAAAAAATAAGTAAAAAACCAAACCAAATACATGCAATACTGCAATGTAATAGCGTCTTCTATTAGGAGGCAGAAAATTTATATGAACAGAAGCTGAACTTAAGTCTTCATTTAAACAGAAGGGAAAAGCACATAAAATTCTTTTCTGTTAGGATGGAAGGTGAATTTGTCATGACTTCAAGTCCCAAAGTATTTATGGGGATGAGTAGAAGTACACACAGTTCAGACGATTTTTCTGAATATTTTGTTTTGTTTTATTCAAGGAATTTAAATCAGATATTTCCCACTGCAGCTGTGTGAATCTCACTAGTATTTATATTGACCTTTTAATTGTTATAAAATCATGTGTTTTGGTACAATTATCATTAACCTGCAAGCAATAACCTTTTGCATGTTTAAAGTGGTTGCAGTTCTTGTTATTATAGGCCACGTTCAATGCTGTTCATTTAGTATGCTGTGTTTTTAACACAAATGTAATCTACTCTGCATTTTCCATTTAAAATGCATAAGGCAAAGTGCATCATAACAGGATGTAACTATGTATTAATCAAATTAGCACAACACTTCAAAGGCCCTGGCTTTTTACTAGGCTACTGTTAGACCACAATTCATGATGGAAAGCAACAGTGTAATGAAAGGCTTGGCAAGGGAGCTGTTTATTTTCTTTCCAGAAAGATATATTGTGGGTTAATTTCCATGATGGGAAAAAATGTGGAGGAAAAGTAACAGTAAGCATTAAGCTAAAGCACAATAAATGGAATTTAAAATACTACTGTGGGTTTGCTATTGACAAGCATAAATGTAGTGATTAGTTGATGACACAACAGAGCTCAAACGACCTATTGTTTAATTATTCAAACTTCATGATCCAAACAAAGAAAAGTCAGATTATTCAATATTCACATTGTGAAACTGGAACAGCTGGGAGGGTTCTTCCCTCATTATACATTTAACTTACTACGTAAATATAAGGCCCTTCAGCTAATTCTTTTTAACTACTGTTTCTTAACAATTTCAAGTATAAACTACCCGTTTTCAGTTTACAATAATTTTAAATTTTGTTTCAGAATATGAAGTGAGGTGATGTGTCATAGTGACTCCTGCATGGAATAGTCATCATTTAGGAAGCCCAGTCTAAAATACTTCCAGTGTTCTGCAGCAAAGCATCAGGAATTCACAAAGAAATGATGTCTGCATTGCCCTCTTTGCAGTGCAATGGCTTGTTGTGAAATGTAAAAATGTTTTTCCTGCTTGAATCTATATTTAACATCATTAGAGTTCCAGCTAAAATTAAAATGTTTTATGATAAATTTTGGAATTATTTAAAAATATTTTTCAGATATATTTGTCCCATTAACCCTTTTCAATTTTCTTCATTTATGATTTTGGCTTGCAGAGTAGTTTGAAATTCAGTCTGAAAGCCATGAGTGAAACTCCCATTGACTTTAGCTGAAGCAGGTCTGAGTTAATGTTTTCATCCAAGTCCTCCCTAACACAGCAATAATTTCCTTGTCTTCTAAATCCAGCCATGGACTCTTTTGTTACTAATTTGTTTATTTATGCAAAATTTTATACATTCAAGCTATTAATGTTGTTTTCTAAATCACTGTGTAGTCATGTCACCCACTACTGTTTTCTATTTATTCCCAGTAGATGAAGAAAACAGTACTCCATCCTCTCGTCCATGTTTTGTAAAACATACAAGAAATCTTTACGGCCATATCTCTGTTTTTATTATTGAAGCGCATTCGTAATAACAAAGTATGTATGAGCACCTTTTTGGAGATGCTGCAAACGACTGAAGTTTATCCTATGGAAACCTGCTTTGACATACTTGATTTGACATGCACACAGGCTCTTGCTAGAGAAAAATCACAGAGGAAATGTTATTTTAAGTTATGATGGTAATGCTTCCAAAAGGAAGATTGAAGTTGACAGGATATATCTTTAGGAACCTTTCAATTATGAAAGAATGCAGTCAGTGCAAATTCAGAAACTGTTCAGAGATTTAAAATATTTTTAAATAATTGACCTGCAAGAGCAGGTCCTTTTACGTGATATCTATACAGGACACATAGTACCTGTATGAGAATTTTAGAAATATTATCATAAATTTTTATTAGTTATCCTTATATAGTGAATCTGAATGTCAGGTAACACAGATTTCAAATGTTGCTGGTATCATCTGTTTCTTAAAAGCCAATTTAAAATATTTTTTGAAGAAGAAGCTTCGTATTTAAAATGTATCTTCTGCAATCTGCTAAATAAAAAGTAAAAACCTACTGAACTGTAACCCTAAATCAATTACATTAATAATCCTTAATGTTTGATGGTTTAATGTGACATTTTTAATGACTATAATTTCTGGATATTTTGGTTAGTTTATTTCTCTTTCCTGCTTGGGAGAAGCTAGATTCCTGACAAAAATCCTATACATATTGACTCATATGAATGCAGTCACATAAAAAGTAGCTGTTGTTATTGACTGTAATGGGAGAACTGTGCATGCACCCACAGGCAAATATTTCCTTTGACTACAAAAATTTCAACAATTCAAATAATTCCATGAGACTTCATTGTACCTGAAGAGCTGCTATTCAGTAATTTGATAAACACTTATCACAGTGTTACCATTCAGTTCTGACTCTGCAATGTGCTATATAAGAAATATTTCCATCTGAAAATTTCCAGTTAACTTTTAGTTTAAGTTTTATCTTAACCTTACAAGTTACTTTTCTGTGTCATGCCCACCACAATGACTTCACAGAAACTACCTATATATTGTCTAATGGTATCATGTTTTCATTGTGAATGGCCAGGATCAAATATGAGGATAAATTTTTATCTTAATCATGAAAACCTACCAGAGA
>VXBI01009819.1:41866-73969 GCA_013397375.1 Toxostoma redivivum
TTTGTTTGTTTGTTTTGTTTTTTCTGCAAAGAGAAAGAGATTCATTTTTTCATTCCAGTTAAATCTAGAGTATTCCCCTCTTTAGTGCTTATTTCAATATGGGAAATTTATATATTTATGAGAAAAATAAAAACTACTTAATTTATCTAGATATAGAAAGGAACAAGAAATTAATTTGCATTGCTTTGGCTATTAAGGAAAAAAATCAGAAAGGAATGAAATGAAATGAAATGAAATGAAATGAAATGAAATGTATGAATGAAAAAAAATTAATTTTATTGGTTTATCTCCTGGAGGAGGTACCAGATATTAGGACATATATGGATTTTGTTATCCTTGAGGATTTTTGGTTTATCGATGTTCAACTATGTTCATGAGATTTCCCATGGCATGAAGCAAAAATCGACAGAGACACCCATATTCACTTCTATTCTATTCTATTCTATTCTATTCTATTCTATTCTATTCTATTCTATTCTATTCTATTCTATTCACCAGTTTAACAATACCATAACCTTTCTTCAGTGTGTAAAACTGGCTGCTCACTAAAATGTTTTGATTTTAATTTTCTGGGAAAGCAATGGGTCTGTGGCTCTTTAAAAACATATACATACTGGTTATGCTTATTTTCATCAATGCCATATCAAACAAGGAGCCTTTTTTGTCTTGATATGGGAGGTGATGTTCTGATCCTGAGATACATGATGATCTTAAGTTTCAAATTTTGAATGGTTGTATATTGACTGCTAAGTACAAAATACTTCTGATGTATATCTGCATGTGAATGTTCTGATGTAAAAAAGGGGTTTTAAGTGAAATAGAGCTGCTGCCTTTGAGCAGCCTCTGCTGTGCAGGTTGGAAGCTATGTTTAAAGGATTCAAAAAAGCAGAGAGAGGACAGCCTTTGATGGAAACACTCCCCCGTATAACTGCAGCCAGTTGCTATTTCTGACACACATATCCTGTGGATAAAGCAGATGCATGGTCATACATGGTGCTGGGCATAGTCTTGTTTTATTGTGTACACAACCTGAGATTTACTAAGTAGGACCTCAGGTCTGATTTATAACAACTATTAGTGATTACAACAGAGCTGTGCTCCAAAATCTAGGCCAAAGGCTTGCTGAATCAGATGTCTAAATAAATTGATCATTTTTGTTTGACTTGCAGTTTAGACTCGGTTTTGACAATTTTCTCTATGAACAAATTTTAAAAAAAATTATTTTGGATCAGTTCAAACAAAATTGTCATGTTTATTTACTGCACTGATGTCAAACATTTTGTTCCAATAAACCAGCCAGCTGTACTTGTCTGAGCATCTAGTATTGAGGAACTGTCGACCTGAACTTAGAGGCTGACTACCTTGAAGAGTCCATCTTCCACTGCAAAAAGAGACTTTCTCCTGAAAAATGATCCATTAACTCCAACAGTGCTGGTGCAACATAGAAGAGAGCTTTTGACTTGATAGCAAAAAGGAAAAACTGATTCAATTGCAGAGTTCACTCATGGCCCATACCAGGGTTTCCTAGTTTTGAACAATAATCACCCTTATCTTCAAAAGGTAATTTCTAAGCCTACATAAATCTGAACAATTTTGTAGTGGTGTTTTCACTTGCTATAGGTGGAGCTCAGGATGTGTAGATTCATCAGTCAAACCATTCAGTTAATTCTTAATGTTATGTAGAATAAATCAGTATTACAGAAATAGCTCCTGAAGTTCTTAATTTTTTACCTTGTTTCTAAGCAAGGTAGTCTCCAGACACATTGCATTCTGCCGGTAGTAAAATGAAAACTCAGGCTAGCATTATCACCTGAATATTAGGCACAAACTGTGTTTGTGGCATTCTTACATTTTATCCCATACAGACATGTTTCAGAGAAACACAGAAGAATGGATCCACTCCAAATAAATTCTAAGGCTATATAATCTTGCAGAGAGGGGGAACTATTTACATAGTGTAGCTGTGATCTTGTAAATTTTTTCAGTAAGAATAAAAGAAGAAATATATTTCTCGTCTCCTTTGTCCCTGACAGATATTTGTTGGAGAAAATCAGTCTAGTTCTAATGATGGAGGTCCTCATCCCTGCAGAATTCAGTATCAAAAAGTATATCATTACAAACTGCTGGCCTTAGTCTGCTGGAAAGGAGATTTCCTAGTGCCAGGAAATCAGGCCGAAATGAATGAATTTATATTCTGCAGTCAAATCCCTCACAGAGAATCATGTCCATGCCCTGACACCTTACATCTTGGAACAAGATCTCCAGAGTGGGTGGGGAGCTTCTGTCCTTGAAAATTTTAAGTCTAGACTGAAAAAAGTTCTAAACAATCTGGCCTGAACTCAGTATTGACCATGTTTTAGGATGCAGGTTGTACAAGATGCCCTTCCAAGGTCTATTCCAGACTAAAAGTTTTTGTGATTTAACAGCTCTAGCATCTGCACTAAAAGAAAGACAAAGACACACAGGGGTATTCCAGGAATTATCAGAGAAGTGGAGTTCCTGCCAGGATCTCTACTTTTTATAGTGCTGTTTCACTGATCCTGGCAAGACAGTGGACAAAAAATATTGCTGTGAATAAAAAAAGTTGTGGTGAATTAACACAATCAATCAATCAATTAATTAATCAGTTCTATAATGATGAAGAGTAGAAACAGAGAAAGATGAGACAATATCTGTGCCAAACATATGTGCCATGTAAAGAGCAAAAATATTCCATCTTCTTTCAGCTACCACAGTTTATCAGCTTACCTAGTCATATATCTGTGATTGCAATGCTTGTAAAATGGCAGCACTGAAAATAGCTGGCCCCAGAGGGCTTTCTAGGCTAGTGGTGCCAAAGAATTAATTTGCACTGAGATATGAAATTAAGGTTTCGTCCAAGGTAAAAGGAGAATAAAATAGCATAGCAGTAAATCTATGTGAAAGGAATCAGCATAACAGCAAAGCTATCTTCCTTATGAAAAACAAAATGAGTTAAACTTGCTTAGTTATGTCCACTAGCTCCTTGACACATAATACACTGTGCATATGGTAAAATGTCAAAGCACTCTTCCAGATCCACAAAAGAAACAAAGGTACAGAAAACCCACTTACTATAACAGTAATACTTCCAGAGGATTGGCACTAATTCTGTCACTCTGTTCAAAGAAATATATAAGCATTCAGCTACATTTTCCTTTGAGCTACCAGATGGTCCTTCTAAGAGAGAGAAAATATCTTTGAATTAATAGCATACTTGCTCTATTTGCTTACTTCTCTGAGATAAGGTTGCATCTGAAGCTCTAATTGCTATAACACACCTGCTCTGATAACAAACAAAACAAGTTAGGGACAGAAAGAAAATAGAGTTGTGGTCATGTTAGAAGGCTTGTTGCGTTCTTTATCTGAATCTTGAAAGCCTTCCACAGACGTATCACCTTTGGCATGCTAGATCTTCTGACCCAACCATTATAAAAAATTCCCTCTATGCAGCTGAGTGATAATAGAGAATTTCATTAATGAATACAAGGTACCATTTTACTTTCAGGGCCATGTACTTTATTTATAGGGAACTTTTGATTTGCACCCACAGAATGCACTTAACTGTCACTTTGCTAAAGCTAGGGAGAGTAGTATATCTACAAGCTGGGGTCTCTTGTTTCCAGCAGTCTGAAGCATTAGCTTATTCATGTATCTATGAGCTAAGATCTATATTTCTAAAATAATGCTTACTTCTTCAAGATGGTTTTGACATTGCTATGAAGAATTGCTGATCTTCTGAGAGCACTCTGAAAACTCTCTGGTAGATGAATGTTAATTTAGACAAATTCCAAATGGAAATTTTTGCCTTCATTGCCATGACAAAACCTCTCTATCTGATGTTTTCAGATCCATAATATATGGTTTTCTCCTAGGTACACTTCCATAAAAGAGAATTTAGTTCTGTAATATTGAATGGTAGAACATTAGAATAAGTAATAGATCCTTCAGATCTCTGTGAAGATGGTATCTCTCTAATTTTGTTACATAGATTTTTCCACTTTAGGTGATAAGGATTTTATGTGAAAAATCATCCCTTTTTGCGTAGGGGAGAATCATCTATTGGTTTCTGAAGTTTTTATATCAACATTGATCAGATTATTAGAAAACTAAAACCTACTTTACTTGGAAATAGTGGGGGGAAAATGCACAAGGACTGTTACTATGATATTCTTCCTATGTGGATCTTGTAGTTCAGTCATATACCCCAATATCTTACCGCACGCCAGAAAGCCACTAATTTCCTCAAATGTCTTTTTAAAACGTTTCTACCTTTTGTTTATTAACTCTGTCACATGCTTTCCCTGTGCTTGGCCCATGCATCTCACAGAAGCTCTCACTGTCTTAGAGCAGAAGATGCACAGAAGTGCTAGGGCACTTGTTATGGTGTCTCAGCTGTCCCAGCACGGGAATTTGGTGCATTTATGTCAAGGAACGCTTGCTGGGAACTGTTATTCTGTTACCTTGAAGGGTGGTTGACAAGCAAAACCTGAGCACACAAAACTACTCATTTGTCATATTCAGAATGATGCCTTAAGTTTTAGCTTTCCTATTTTCCAGATTCTGTATTACATTATAACTCTGAACTTCATATAAAGTGTTAGCAAGTTCTCTTCACAGTTTAGTTGGACAAAACAATCCTTTTCCAGCCCTAGAACCAAGGACACCATTGCAGCTTCAGGCTCAAAAAGTATAAACAATAGCAAATTGATGAAAGCAATCTGGGAGGATGGGACTTCATAATCTGAAGCTGTAATTGGACAATTAACCCCAATATGTAAATGTACCAAAACTTATAAAACTGTGAAAACTCGTGACTGGCCATCCATCTTGGGTGTAGCCTTGGCCAGGCTTTTGTACTGCTCAAGGTGTATCCTTTGAAAGCCTTCTAATAAAGACCTACTTTATTCCTTTGACACTGTCTAGCCTCTGCTCTAGGTAGCCTCTCAAGGTATCAAGAACATAATTCTTTAGAAAATAAATAAGTGAAGGTAAAGGCGTATTGTTTTCTCTCTGAATTTCTCTTTAAATTCACTGTTTTATTTGGAGACTGGCTTTTAATGAGCATAAGGCTTTTTCCTTCTTTTATTAATGTACATATTTCTCTTTCCAGCACACACCGCTATGGTATTTAAGCAGTTATTAAATAACTCCCTATTTATACAAAGCTTAAGACTTCCCACTATCTGTAGTGTCAATTTGACATTCTTCAGTCGAGCATGTGGCTGCTGTGATATGTATAAATCCATTACAGAAAACTGTACAGTAAAGTTAAGCATAATTCAAGCAGGCTAATTTGACATAGTTTAGGATTTGCTTCTTACTGAGACCCTGCCTTTTGACAGACAAATATTTTGGGGTGACAACTAAAATGGCATGGCTGTTACCCAAATCATTTTTAAAAAGCCACCTTTGTTCTGACAGAATGTAAAGGTACACTAAGGAGAAATATATCTGGACCCTGGTTTTTCAAATACAGCAATTGACTTAGATTTTTTACTAGCATTTTATTAATGCCTTCACACAGGCAGATGCTTCAGCTGCAGGCACCAAAGTATATCAATTTGTTATCTAAGAAACAAATTAGAAGTTTGATTCTTTAGACATTATCTGAAGTAAATAGATGCACAAGAGGAAGGATCACTAAGGACCACATTTCTGTGAAACTCTATCCTTATGGAATAAAGGGCACTTAGTGTCTGCAAAAGTATCAACATCTGGTGCACAACATGAAGTGGAAGAGGTAGATCATTTGGCTCTGCATTGTGAACTGCCCTGGCAGCCTTTGGGAAAATAATAGAGATGTTACTAAAATGACTTGTGGCAAGGGGCCAAATGCTGATATTTTTAACACAGCTGGACCTACCACTTAACCCAATGAAGTTCGCATGAATTTCAGTAAGGAGCACGAATCCATCTATTTATTATATCTCCATTTTAATAAACTGTTTGACCTTGTACTTTCTAAGCTTTGAATAAAATCTATTTGATTCACTGAAAAGCTAAGCTTGCTACAGACATCTTACGAAGTTTGGTATTATTCAATGCTGTCTTCATTTTGTTGCATATAATGGTCCTATTCTTCACCATTCATGAATTATGTAGGTCAGTACATACGAATGCCAGGAAAACCTTTCTAGCACCCCATACAATCATGTATTTTGTATATGTAATGACATACATTATTGTGATTCTCTCAGGAATATTTCGGGGAAATGCTAGAATGTTAAAATTACTATTTTTATTTGTCTCCTTCTGTATTGTCAAGTGAATTAGTTCTCACAAATGCCACTGTGCAGAGATAGAGAAGGAGTCAAATAAAATATGGAGGAAGGTGCGAAACTAGATGCTTGGCCAAAAATAGCTTTGCTACACATAAAACATATTGCTGTGTTATGGTTTGATTTTGCAGGTTTATGGGTTTGTATACTCAAGGCTAAGAATTATTGTTCATTGTAAAGATATGAATGGAAAAGTTATTAGAAATCTTCCTGTGATAAATGATAATTTAAATAAAGGAGAGTGACTAATGGTCTGCCCTCATCACATGTTCACTGATTTTTCCCCAAATCTCTATCATGGTTCACAAGCATTGCTACTGGTAGTCTAGTTCAGACTAAGAATCAAACATTTCTGGGTTCTGGAATGTTAAAACATTGCTACCAGTGGGACTAAGGCAAAACAGTTACCTTCTAAGCTAGTGAAGGTTTTTGGATCATAATTTCTCTTTGTCCATGCTTCCAAATTTCAAATTTTTGTTTAATTTTGATTATTAATTTCACATCATAACACATAAGCCCTGAGAAATTGCCTAAATAGTTGTCTTTTAATTGCCTCTGAAGTGCTTCTCTATCAGGTGAATTAATGGAAGGGAATTAGGTTAGCATTTTTTTGACACTTTTTGTATTAATTACGGAATGAATGAAAAAGTTTCATGTCTTGAGAAAGGGACAGATGTTAATTTCTTTCATTTTTTTACATGTATTCAAGGAAACTTCAGAAGCTATTCAGGACCCCAGGACCCAAAGGTTTTTATAAGTTTTTCTTTAAGTAACAGACCAAACTGACAATGAGGTGGATAAAAGCTTTTTTTTTTTCCTTTCTGCATTCATGCAATTATGCATTCTTGTCTAAAAGAGATCTCAACCAGCATTAAGCATATATGCTAATATATTTTTAAACATTTGGTTTGATATACCATTTTAGCATTTGTGTAGAATTTTTCAATGTTTTGAAAACCTACAAATCACTGCTTTGGGAACAAAGCTCTGAAACCTGTGATATATTTATACACAACAAAAAACCATGTCAAGCAGTTGCTGCAGCATTGTTTGCTTGTTTAATCTGACAGCACTAAATATATAAACTATAACTACTCAAGTTCATCCTTGTTAGCATGGTTCATGCAGAAAGATTTCCGGGTGATTGTGGCCACCAGAACACACTTTCTGATGCTATTATCAGCTATCAGTCATTATCAGCTTTCAAGTCTTTATGTACAGTTAAATAGAGACACAGCCTATCATCTTAATCCGCAGTCCAGAGAAGTTTGGAAATTCCTTTTTTTAACCAATTGTTGTAACAAAGAAGTAGATCACCCTTTCAGCCTGTTCCATTAAAATCATTCTTAATACTTGTTAAAAAGGTGCTGACCAGATGATACAAACACAGGTGGCAGAAGAAGAAAAGCACATTCATTCTCTTGTTCAAACCTAGAGGGTTCACCTGTCTCCCTACCCTTCTCTCTACTTAGCTGTACAAAAGAAGTGTTTTTTAGACATAAACCCACATACACAATGGGAAAACCTCAGGCTCTGAACCTTATAGATTGTTTAGATATGTAGATGTCAATGATTTTATATGCAATACATAACTGCATTTTTTTACTCATTCTTCTTTGAGTGGTAACAACATTCAAATTTTATGATCTCATTTTTTTGGATACAGAATCCCCTAGTCCAGTCTCTAAGGTGCCCTATGACATATACTCATTCTCATTCTTTTGACCACTGAATTGTTTCTTCTAAGTTCAAAACACACAGGGAGGTTTACCACGTCTTTAAATGTCTGTAACTATTGTTTTATAAGTCAAAGTGGTTTTACTTGGTTTTAATATGTAATTTAATTAACAGGGATAACCCAGGAATCCAATATAGGTCATTAGCTATTTTCATGTGAGGCTGTACAACCACGGGATATAACACCCAGCCTCTCATGATTGAATCACAGACCTCTCTCTCCTTCTGTCTTATAAACTATAAAATTTCAGAAAATCACCTTTGGAATCTTCTCCTTCATGCTTTCATACCTGTCGTATTCCATCAAGGTCACTTTTAAAGGCAGCTGTGCACTACTGAAATTCAAAGCAATATCCAGATGGGTGGTGAGGACTGCCAGTTTCTTAGAAAAGCCGGACTAATCTGTCTCTGCATGAAAAAGATACTAAGTGCATCTAGTTACTTTATGATTTCACAGCTAAAGCTCTGTGTATCTGTAACTAAACAGACACATACTTTGGCAAATGTGTTTATATTTAGACCATGGAAGAAAGGAATATTCTATGAAAAAACACAATTTTCTAGCAAAACTGAAATCTCTTCAAAGATCATGAACATGACCTTTTAGTGCAGTTTATTGTTTGTAAAATGTGCTGAATGTAAGAACATCTTGGATACTCAGTTCAGGTCCTAACTACTATGAGATTTGTTTTGAAGAAACTAATAAGAAAAAGCAAGTTCAGGTCTTTAGGTATGACACAACTGAAATATGGGGAAAGAGTGTTTATATTAAATTTAGTCCTTGAAGAAAATTATGAAAATCTATTTCACAAAATAACACTGGAAAAAGAAACATCTAACTTGGACTTGGTTGTCTCTAATCCTGTGTGGTTTTCTGACTTTTGAGTGCAATGGTGCTTCAGTTTAGATGGATAAAAGTTTAAGTTAGGTATGGGATTTTATTAGAAATTCTCCTGAGTCCAGTTAATGTTTTCCCTATGAAATCGTGACATTTTTTAGTTCTACAATTAGCCTTTTCTCAAGGGCATTTTCTCAGTGATGATGAATCATTCCTATTTCTGGAAACAAAATAATACCGGTCTCGTAACAGCAAGAAAATGATGTTTCTAGAAATACTCCATATTTTAGTTTTCTTATCTATAGAATTTCACCTTGATATTTGAGCCTGTCTTCTTGCATCATTTTTAGTGAAATAACACACTATTCCTTCACTTCTTTTCCACTTATGTAAGCAATTTTTCAGTATAATTAGAAATTATGCTTCAGTTGAATAAAAATTTTTTGGCTCATACCTAATATCACAGCAAACAGGGATAATTGCTCCTTTTACATTCTCCAGCCGTCAGTTGAGCTTGCTTCTAGCAGTTTCTTTTTTTTTCAGCATTCTGACATTATGAGTCTCTCTTTAAATGTGTCTGAGGTAGATTGGATCCTCTTTCCTCAAATAAGGAGTCAGAAAAGGAAAAGGTCTCAGAGTTCACTTTAGCAGGAGTTTGTGCTGTCTACTTGCAAGGCCTCATTTTGCATGTGATGTACCTTTCTTTTTATTCTCTTTTCTTGTGTCTCCTCTTTTTCAGGAGAAGTGTGGCTATTTTTTCACCTTCATCATCCAGTTGCAAGGGAACAACCCTGTTAAAAAGGAGACTCCTGTAATACTGCCCAGAGTATATCACTGAATGAAAATTATTAGCCTCTGACATACTGGAGGTCAGTCCAAATGACATATTAGTCCCCTTGGACTTCAGCTTTATAGGACTATTATTTAAACACAAATTATGAATAAAACTCAATCATTATCTTTTGTATTTATCATGGTGAGAGGTGCTAAGGTGAGATGGGTTATTCAGTTGATTCATTTAGAGAAGGCCTACAGAATGGATTCAAGAAAAAGTTGTGAGTTATTTAGATCCCCATCCACACCTACAGTGGAACAAGAAGGATTTGCATGGTAATCATTGGCAAATTGCAGAGATAAAGAAAACTATACATTGGACTTTATTAGGAGGGGTGTAGCTGGCAGAATGAAGGCAGGTGTTGGTCTGTGTTCACCATCAGTGAGATTACTCCTAGAATAATGAGTCCACTTTTGGGAGTACTGGTTCAAGAAGTATTTTGAAAAATGGAAAAAATCCAGCAGCCAGCAGCCAGCGTGTCTAAAGGCTGGTAGATTAAGGGGTTTGGGCTGCTGGGCTTGCCAGTCTGGTGAAGAGAAGACTGAGAAGACAGCTAATAGCATTTTAACCTAAAGGTTCCCAGTGACAGAATCAATCTCTTCTTCTAGAGGATTACAGTAAGAAGAAAGGACAATGGTGGATTTTTCACTAAGAAATTTACTTAGGAAAATAATGAAGTCTCTTTAGAATAATGAAGAACAATATTTTAGAAAATAATGAAGAATCTCAAGTTTTTTTGAGATTCNAAAATAATGAAGTCTCTTTAGAATAATGAAGAACAATATTTTAGAAAATAATGAAGAATCTCAAGTTTTTTTGAGATTCATATGGAGAAAATTATCGTAGTCCTGCTCCACACAGGAGTCTGGACCTCCAGAGGTTCTTTTCAAGTAAAGTTTGTGTGTCTCCATGGTAATTGCTTTGCTAATATTTGGAAATCCATTAGGCTATGTAAACCACTCTATATAATCATAAACAGTGAAGTGTGAGGCAGTAATGCAATATTGCTCTAAACAGGGAACATGCATCCATGAAAGTATCAGTTTTTGTAGGAAAATGTACAAATAGGTGTGTAACAGTCCACTTAACTCCCTGGTAAATCTGCCTCCAAAATTTCAATATTTTAAGGAAAATGAATACCAAGACTTTGACAAATTATCATAGTTTCTTCAGCAATTCAGAAGAAGGGAATTGTTACATACAATATGTATGTAAGAGAATGAATTTCTTATGCAGCAATGTTTTCAGATTAAAAGTTAATTTACACCACAAATGAGTCATAATTTACTTAGTAATTTGGATGATTAAAAATTTGAAGGTTTTTACTTTTTTTCATTAATACAAGCTCAACTTCCAGTCCTCAGCCATTTGAATTTACATATGTGAAACATTCTCAAAGAATAAGACAGAATCATTCATATTTGTAAGCATGTGTATGATCAGGTCCTAATGGATATGGACAGGTAGGCACAAGAGATGATATAAAATTTTAGCTTTTATAATGTCAACCATATCATGATTTGGCACACAAAGGATACTTCACAAAACAACTGCAAATAGAAAAATGTGACAATGTGTAGCAAGACTTCTATGTCAAAACAACATCAAAACACTCAGAAGAGTCATTTATGACGTCAATGAAAGGACTACAATGCTACTAATTCATATGATTTCTCTTTTCCTTACTTAATTGTCTGTGTGCTTTAAAGGAACACAGCATTCTCAATAGATAGTACTGCCTTGGAGCAATTTCTACTACTGCTCCCTTATAGGTCAAGCATGTGTAAGACACATCTGCGTATTTTTAAAATGGAATTTAAATCTGTGAAATTCTAGCTGTGACAACTCATGCTATGTTCTGAAAACCATAGGGTAACAAGAAACAGGCTTTTTGAAATAAGTTCTGTGTAAGAAGTATGATTTTATTTTGAATCATGAATCAAAGCCTCCAGGAAGAATCTCAAGAAACAACCAGAGTCAAATGACAGATGTGAAAATGATGCTGCAATTCAAGACAATAAAACATTCCTCCATCAGTCTTCATATCAGACTTAATATTCTGATACATAATATTCCATTTTAAATTATATCTGCATAGATACGAAAGCAGTTTTATTTTTTTTTAACTACTACTTGGCACACTAGAGAAGTCTGTGATGCTTTTGAACAGCAGCCACAGTCAAGCAAAGCCTGTCAGAAAATTGCCCTTGATTTTACATATGACTTCAGTATTCTTGAAGTGATATTGTGGTATTAATTTCTTAGTTTAAAGACAATTAAAATTCAGGATCATTATTACGATGTAGCCCTATGATATCAGATAAGAATATTCTCTTGAGGTTTTGCAGGGGGTCACTTAAGCAAGGAAATCCTAATTGATACTTTTACTGAATGCTTCAGTCATGGTGCTTTGTCTATATTAGCATGATACTGGGTCAATCAATTTGTAATGGTTAATGTTTTACCAAATGTATTACAATTATTTCACTTCATAAGCAGCAATTCAAATCAGTTACAGAACCTGAAGACTGTAAATCCCAATTGCATCAAAAACAGAAATTTGTTTCTTTCAAATAAAGATATTATTGGTTTTTGGTGCTTGTTATGAACTGGTGAGAAGCAGAAAAAACTCATTCTGTGGAAGGGTTGTCAATAGCATTTGACTAATTGCATTCTACCTATCTGTCTTTCTCCAGCCATTTCAGATGATTTTCTTGTCCATATCATCTGGCTTAAATTCCAGTGACTTCCCCAGACAATTCTTCTTTCCTCTTTCCTCACCTCGTTCAGACATACACAAAGGCAAAAAGCTGAGAGAATAAATGGTCTTGTACTCTGTTCTGAAGGTCAACAGATACAGGATTTGTAAGCCCAGTTGAGAAAAAAATTTGAAGTCAAGAGCTTTGGTAAAGTGTGCAACAGCACTTTAAATTGAACTTTGGCTCTATTTTAACGTATATAGAATGGATTCTGTTAAACTACAGTTTTCTGGAAGAGAATGGTTTTTTTCTTATAAGCAGCAGTATTAGGAGCCTTTATCTTCCATCCTTTTTTTTTAAAGCACTGCTGTCAGAACGTCTTCAAACTGAAACCCAAATGTTTTTAAAAGGCTGTGACTTGCGGGTGTTACCATTTGGACATTTCAAGAAGCAGCTCAAAAACCTAGGGGTATTTAAGATATGTTCAATTCAACTACAATTCTTATTTTTTTTTTCCTTTCCACCTTCAGCTCTTTGTGCTTTTTTTCTTTGTGTCAATAAACGTATACATTTTCTTTGATTACATTTTGGAACTGGGTAGTTGGAATTTAACTGTGACGTGTAAGAGCAGTTCCTGAAAGAAAGACTTCACTGGCTTACTCAGAGGAAGTTTCTAGACTGCTTGGATTTCTAATATTGCAGCTAATTAAGTTAAACATTTGTAAGTGATAGTAATAGGAGGGATGGAAAGAAGAGCACAAGCTTATCCCATGAATAATCTTACTAAATTAAAATAAATTTCAGTTTATGTGAGGAAAAATTAAAATTATTTCCATTTTTATCTTAAAAATATATTTTTATTATCAGGTGCTGAATTTTGAGCAAAAAAAGCATAGTTTACCTTTTCAGTTATCCATGGAAATAGTATTAAGAGAATGGCAATAATTCTACTATATATATGTTTTTTAAAGTATGTTTTGTTTCCGTAAAAAATACAGGTTTAAGAAATATTATAAAAATAGTACAAGGACAAGAAGTTAATTCTTATATTGGAATAAGAACAGTCAACAGAGATTTTATTAATATTCTGTCTGAATATCCCTGGCATACTGCACCCTACATCTATAATACAGTCATTAAGTTAAAAGCAGAAAGTCTCACTGAAAAGATTAGCTATATTATTGTAATCACTGAAACTTATTGTATATTTTTGAATGGTTTTCCTGAGCACTTGGCTTAGCCCAGTGATTTAAGTTTTGCATGTGTGCATAGGAAGAGAAATTAAAGAATTTAAGTGCTTTTCCACATTAAAAGCATTGAAACATCCAATACTGAGTTTGATGTAAATCTCTCTCTCATTTTTCTGAGGAGTTCCACTACAGAGATTTGTATCTTTCATACCTTTTGCTTCCTTCCCTCTTCTTTCCTGTCTTCTCTGTGCCAGGTCTATCTCCAGTACTTAAGGTTTTGCCTTGCTTTTAGTTCTTTATTTCTCAATATGTTCTTCTCTTTGAATATCCCTCTTTCTTTACACAGTCATCTTTTTCTTTAAATAGCTCACTGAACTGTAACTGTGCAGGAATTGATTGGGAGTACATCAATGGCTCAGTGCTCCACAGGGAACTACTGAGGGCCAAGTTATCACTATGCTCCTACACAGCTGGTTCCTGTTAAGTTGAGTCTGAGATGCTGTATAGGTAACATTAAAGTAAGTAAGCAATAAGCAGTGCTATGAGACCTTTGTGTCTTATGGCTTTTTCTAGTGTAAAGGCAGCACTACATAAAAATATATATATAAAAACAAAACAAGAACTACTATAGCTCGTCTAACTATAAGGACTGGGTGAATAATCACTATGCACTGAGTATGCTACTTTGCATCTGGAGGTTGTGAGGCTATCAGCCAGTCCACACCATGTACTGCAGCTTGGCTGTGTGACCTGCTGAGTCTGCTGTACTGAGGCTCCCCTAAGGCTGGAAAATCAGTGTGTGAAGGAGCATTGCATGTGCCATGCAAATGCAGATACGGCTACCACTGCCTTGGGCAGACAGCCACTGCACCACACTGTCCTGGCAAAACAAATTAGTGAGGCAAGCCAAGGGCTTTGTAGCACAGTCTGGTGTAGTGTGCGGTATGGTGTAGCATAGTGTAGCCTGGTGTAGCACAGCACAGTCTCAGTGAAGCAAGGTGATACATTGTGCCATGTAGTGTGTTGTAGCATGGTCTGATGTAGTGCAGCGTAGTGTAGAATACTGTCGTGTGGTGTGGTCTGCTTTGGTATAGTGTCAAATCACAACTTATGGAACAAAATAGGAAAGGAAAGTGCTAAACATATTCCTCTGTAGTTTCTATTATCTAATCAGAAACTGGGCTGCAGGTGGTAAATCCAGATTTCAATCCATAGATCATGTCTGGTTTATCAGACATGCCATTTCAGTTCAAGAGAAAAAATCTCATAAAACTCAGTTCCAGACAACTCTACAAATATCAGTACATATCATGTACAGAAATGATCTTAATTGAGTGAAAACAAAAATGGGTAATCTTAGGTGAGCAGGACAGATTCTTTTTTTTTTAATAGCCATTGTAACACTAGGGTAATCTAGGGAAGCGGGAAGAATCATAGCACCAGAGGATCACAGAATCACTTAGTTTGGAAAAGCCCTCTGAGATCATTCTTGTGAGTGGGTAGCACATTTGCCAACCTCCCCAGTTAGCCAGGGCTGACAACAAATGATGAAGAGTGTCTTGGCCAACTCTTCTGCCAGTTCCCTCAGGATCCTTGGGTGAATCCCATCTAGTCCCATACACTTGTGGGTGTCTGAGTAGCACAGCAGGTCACTGACTACTTCCTCCTGGATTGCAGGTGTCTGTTCTGCTCCCCATTCCTGTCAAAGTGCTCAGGGGGCCCATTGCCCTGATGATCACTGCTCTTACAGTTCAAGACTGAGGGAAAGAAGGCATCAGGCACCTCAGTCTGTTCCTCATCCTTGGTGACAAAGTTCCCCACCACATCCTCTAAAGGATGGAGATTTTCCTTGGCCCAACTTTGATTGTTGATGTATTTATAAAAACACTATTTATTATCTTTCACAGCAGTGGTCTGATTGAGAGAACCATGAACAGAGGATAATGTCCAGAGATTTCAAATAATTTCTGGTAGGCAGTGAAGACCTATCTTTTTAAAAAAGAAGAAAAAAATTACATTATAATATGGTTAATATTATTTTCAAGAATATTACTCCTGTGATGGACTGTTTAGATAAAATGCTGAACTAAAGACAAGAAAGAATGAAAGGGGAATACTTGGCAGAAACATGTCTATGGATAATGGAGCTTTATGATAACTTGCAAATTGTGTGGAAGATGAACACTCTTCATTAGAGTAAATAAGTCTATATCTACAGGGAACATTATTTGACTAGTTCTGGATAATTTTAATGTCTTTTTCTAAGGCTGTTTTTAATTTGATGCAATTTTTTTCTCTTTTCCTGCTGAGGGTGCAGGCACGCATGCTAGTTAGAGCTAGCTCAGCAGGCTCACCTCTCCTTATCTTCCAGCCTCCTGATACTGCTTGGGGCGGGTCAGCAAAATGGCAAAGAAGGGAACTGTAGCTCAGACAGACACCAAATGATGAAACTTGGGTACTCTTGTACATGCTTTTACAATGATGTAGAGAGTGAAGCAGGCTAATTTTATTTACAGAACTAACTCTCAATAGTCAAGACTAACAAGTTTCAAATACTGTCTTCTTGCATTTGTCTGTTATCTATGCTTACATTTATCTTGGTCTCAGTCATTCAGTCTGCACTGTAACTCTTTCATTAATAGCTATGCCCAGATTGCAGCTTCTATTTTGCAAAACACAGTAAACTGTATTTCCTGCAATTCATGTCAGAGAAAACATATGAGGAGAGAGACATTTCTCTCATTCTGACATTCGCATTTTTCCCTTAGTGAGATTATCTGTGTGTATGCTTGAAGGAAAAAATTGCAGAGATTAGCAGAATTTTAATCTTAAAAATAAATTATATAATATAATGTTATAATGACAAACTCAAGTTAGAAACAGGGATATGAAGAATAATTTCTGAATTTTTCATTCACATGAACAAGCAAAAAAATAGGGGTTGAAAGAAGGGGGAGAAATTCCAGGAAATTCAGGAAATGATCTGCTTTAGAACTATTCTTGTACATTCTTGCTTTGTAAGATGCAATTGCCCATGTAAAACAATTTGTTATGGACATATGGCAGTGGAAGAACAGAAAACCCATGAGAAAAATTCTCTATGTCACCAAGGGGATTGTTTGAAATGACATAGTGTTTAACACCTAAGAAGGCAGGAAGAAAATGAAAGAATTCTGACAAAAGTGGAAAATCCATCGTGCTGCCTATGCAGAATCACTAACTAGTTGCTAGCTTGCCAAATATGCTTTTATATTTCAGGTAAGGTAAAAAACTCTGTCTGGGGCTGTGAGAAGAGCATCTAACATAAGCAAGCAACTCAGAAGACAGCTTTAAGTTGAACTCAGTTGGTAACTCTCTACATGTACTTTCTTATTCGTCCAAAATGTGAGATGAAATTCATTACCTTAAAATTCAGATATGGGAAGGAACCAGTAGCTAACTAACATGTACTCAAGAAAAAAATAATTTAATAAAACAAAATGTGCTGACAGTTCTCAGGTGCGTCTTGGTTTAACTAACTGTTTTGACTGTCAGGCCCAGCCTGGCAGACATTGCACTAAAGTGCTCAGGCTCCATTTCGGCAGCTCTGGTGTGGAGTAATTCCTGGAGGACACAGACAAGCTGGAGGAAGTGGCATCCTAAAATGCAAGAGCTGTTTGGTAAGTGTTTAATGCTAAAGAACTAGCATCTTTTACTAGGACCCTTATGTCAACAAAAACACAGCAGGTCAGCTGATTTGTATGATTCATATTTTGTTTTGATTGATATTTTGATTTGGTCACTCACCAAAATACTAATACATACAGAGATCTACTTCAAGGGTAATCGTTGTTACCAAGGATCATAATTACTAATAAAGATAATAAGACATGGACAAATTTAACACATAACATTTTTGATATACTTGTTCCAGGGAACTTTTTATTTCTTTGCCTTATGGAGATAACTACCCTGATTTATTGCACATTTTAAAGAAATTAACTTAATTGCATTCAGTAACTCTCCTACATGCTTAGCACTATTCATAAGATATGTGAGACACTGGTAGAATTTGAACAAGCTCTCTTCTCATTAAATTCAATAACAAATGGAGGTACTGAGCACCTTTGAAAAGGAGAGTAGCAACTCAATCACTAAAGATCTTGTCTACAGGAATTTATAAAAGTAAACCTCATTATTTTATTATTTGAATCCTTCTTTTCCTAGTGATCACTTAGGCCAAGGAAGCAATGCCATTGTTTTAACTCAGTGCTGTTTTGTTTACATCCTGCCTTGCAGCATGCAAAAAATTATTAAAATATTTTAGGTTTGTATTGTGGCAACAGAATTTCACTGCAGTCTAAACTCCAGCATTATAGGACAAAAGGAAGACATAAATTGAAGGCAACATTAACGATGAACTAGGACTTTTTGACAGAGGCATATGGAACTCCTGGTTCCCAGAATTGTGGTGAACACTTACTGTATTATTGGGAAGAACAAAAGATCATGGTCCTGGTGACTGAAGTGTGAACCCCCACCTTATATCCTGTTTCTCTTCAAAATACAATACAAAATGTAACTCAAGTGATATGCTAACTGACACTAGATTGCAACCTACAGATTAAAACCCACAGGTTTTAGAATGGCTAAAAACCTAGATAGAATATTTTACATCTTCCTGTTTTTGTATGTTGCACTGATGACTTGATCTTATCTATCCTCTAGTAGCTGGGAAAGCTGACTTCAAACACTATCAAGCAAGGATTATAAATGAAAATCCATTTTAAAAAAAGTTGACATTACCTTTTTATAGTTTTAGAAATACTGCTAATAATCTGACTAGAGACTTTAGAGAAACCTAACTAGCATTTTTAATTATTTTTCAGCTATTTTTTTCCTATTGAGTCAAATGCTGAAGTTCCAGTGAACTTATGGTGATAACTATGCTGTGTGCTCACTTACAACTGTGTGCAGTATACTGCAGTTTCCTACCATAATGCCATTCATGATATGAATTTTCTCAGAAAAGAAAAGCGTTTATCTCTAGGGATTACAGTTCTTTTAACTGTCAAGAAGTTTCAAATGTTTCTTAGATGAAAGCAGATGTTCGCTTACAATTGAGGATGGTTGAATTTTGATGGATTAAAATGCGTATTTTTACCATTTTCTGCAAAGAAAAAACCAAGCCCAGACTGTGGGTATATACATCTCTGTGTACACGTTGACTACTGTGGTCTCATTGACAAATCATAGGCTAGAAATCATAAAGCACATCAGTGGCTTCATTTTTACAAAAGCTTTAGAATATTTGAAAAAAAATGAGAACTGAGGCACTGTGATTTTTTTGGTTTTGTTTTTTATAAAATGTCCACAACATGGAATGATGAACTGCATCACTAGCTTATTTTTATAATGTGAAAAAATATGAACATGCAATCCCTTCAATTTACCTCCACTTCAGTGGAAGAAGAAGTCACATAAAACAGTGTCCCTTATAGCAAAGGATGATTTGCCTTTTATATCCTCTTTTTAAACCTTAGTTTCTTTCCATTGCTAATTTCCATGCTCTTTTTTATTTTAGAGAGGCTCATTTCTTATGATTCATGATACTTAATGTTTAGATTTTATTTTTTACTGGATCAGATCCTGTACTTACTGACAAAACTTGTATGATTTCATGAATTTGAAAATACCACACAAACTTGAACTATCCCAGGCTGTGCTAGCAGATCTTTACTAAGCTACTTGGGGTATATTTGTTCCGGGATGTTTCAATGTAGATTTTATAAAACGTTAAGCTACTGCCAAATTTACTGGACTGCAGTTTTTCTCTCCCTAAAAGGCTTTCTATCAAGGGGCACATAGTTCACTGCATTTCTTAATTCTACTGCTTTGCAAATATACAAAGGTTCTCTTATTCTTTGTTTTCCTATATACAAAAAATTTTAAAAATTTGGTGTTTTTTGGGGTTTTTTTGTTTTTTTTAAGGAGATGTGGAAAGAATAGTCTTCAGCTTTTGTTTTGTGCAACTGTTTTTTCCTGCATGGTTATACTTTTGTATCATCAGCAAAAATCACCTCTTTCGTTTATGCATATTTTGTTGCCTAGCTTACACAAACTTTTCTTAACAGAAATTTTGAAATTGAGTTGACCTTTTTAAACTGAGAATCTGACAACTTAATCTTAAAATGGTACAAGAATCCTGCTTGCTCAATTCTGATCCCAAAATTCATGTTATGGATGATTCAGATATTGTGAGGTGAAGAGTGCACACACAGAGAAAAGAATAATATTTAATGCAGATTAGTCCTGACTTTAAAACCATAGTATCAACATCCTGCCTTCCCAAAACTTGTAGTTTTTCTGAAATTTTTCTCATTTTCTAATGTTTTTAAAGAATAAACAATCTTTATTAGTTTTCTTTTCTCTTCCTGTTATCATTAAACTATTAATAAATCCAACTGTTGCATTACCAAGACACATTAAAAAACATAACTTCTTGTGTCAAAATCTTGAACTAATTGGATTTGAAGTTTCAGGCCAAATCAATCATAAAAAAAAGGGCCTAATTTTTTAGTGGAGTGTAATCCCTTTTTCAATAGAAGAAAAAAATCTGTTTCTGGGAATTAATAGCCATTTCTGGCTTGGAATAATATTTATTTCCCTCCATACAATATAGCATTTGTTTGGTTGCTAGCTAAATTGTCCGAAGAGAAAGAGAAATGAGAGCTTGTCCATCTAGTAAAGACTAAATTTGGTCTCGTAAATGAAGATTCTGTCTTAAGAGATGTCTTGATGTTTTCAATGTTTTAGTAGAAGTGCTAGTCTATGCATGAGAACAGTCTCAACTGATGTTCTTAGTATTTTTCTCATTCTGCTGTAGTTCATCTCTAACTTGTTATTGTACATGACAATGATTGCACCTGAGCAGAAAGTGAATAAGCCTTCCCAGTTGTCAAAGTCCAGAAGTGCAAGGATTACTTCTATGATGTAGTTATTGTGGTCATCCAGGCAGGTGAAGTGAGAGATTGGATATGGGAGTAATGTAATTTGACAGCTCTTTTCATCTTATAAACTTAAAGGAGATGCAGAAGGTCTGGGGTGTAATGGTGGAGCCATTCCAGCTTCACTGAAAATATTGGGAGAGAGAAAATTCAAGGTGACAGATTTAAAAATTGTGTCAATTAACTAGTAGACTTGACACAGAAATCATATGGATGGAAAAATACCTAAAACACTATCATCTTAGGAAGAAGTCATTTTGGTGTTTTGAGAAGACACAAATCATCTCAGAACAAAGGATTGTTCTTTAACATTTAGCATTGTTAATTAAAGAGAATGTTTCAAAGCAAAGTTATACAGAAGAGCAGACAAATAAAATTGGCATCAGGTGGCATCACTACCTGAAGTAAAATTTGACGTTTGTTGCAGACACTGTTTAAAGAAATCAGACATTTTCAGTCAGAACAGAAACAGAAGTGGCCCATACTAGAACATTTAAAAGCAGAAACCAGATAGTCCTGGAATAAGTGCCTCCAGGGGAATTCTTTCCAAGTTTCTAATTTAGAACAAGGAAGAGGCATTTATTGAGGATGCCTGTGAATGTGGCATCAGACTGCAATGATTACTGTAGGACTGGACACTAACTAGCTTAAGAAATAAATCCACTAAGACCACAAAAAAGTTCTAAGAAAATTTTTTGTCACCAGTTTTAGAAAAATACATTGAATTAGTGGAAGAAACTAATTTCTACTAATCTACTAATAGATTTCCATTAAGATTTGGATAAGAGAATTTTCTTCTTCTTCAGTCACTTAAGCAACTTCTGTGACACTGTAAAAAGTGGATAAGGTTGCTTGCCTATTCTGAATACTGGCAGGAAAATCTACAGGAAGGTCTATAAAGCCTTTGAGTGCTAGAGTAATGCCACCTATATCAAAGCAAGGATGGATGGATGGGTGGACAAATGAACAGATAAACAGGCGTGCAGATGGGTAAGTGTATTACACAGAAATTGAAAATAATTCAGTAGTCAACTGTGTGTGCTTGTAGGTGTTATATGGATGCTTATAAGCAAAGCGAGATGATTATTAAAAATTATTGAAACAGTGATAGAAGAACACAGTATTGGTGAAGGACTGTAATCTTAAGAGCAATTCTTGATTATTGATAGTTGTTTGCAATGAGTAACAGAGAAATAGCATTTTGGGGATCCATTTCACCGAAAGTACTTTAGCATGTCACTTTGTGAGTATTTTTCTTCAAAGAATTTGATCAAGTTTAGCTAATGCTTCAGCACCCTCAAACAAGAAAGTGGATGATGTGAATTTTAATTTGTTCAGGTAGCATAGAATTGACTTTCTGTAGGCTACTTAAATAACAGAGTTATCAAGAGTGACATAACCCTTGTTTTGTCTGTTTGGGTTTTTGTTTGTTTGTTTGCAAGTTTGAGGTAGGTAGGGCCCAATCTCTACAAGGAGTAAAGAAACAAAAAATAGACACACGCCCCTCATACCTTTAAATTGTCCTCACCATTCCTGAGCCAGTGAGATGAAATAGATTATATGGCTGAATTTCACAGTAAGGGGAACTGAATCTTGGAGAGTTGTGGGATTTAAGATTCAGTCTCCTTCAGAGAGTTTCTCTTCTAACTGCTTCTAAGGAATTGCTCCATTTTGACTTTTGTAATTCCCCCTCTGAGGCTGGTATCCCTCTGCAACATTTTCTCACCTGTGGCTTGTAGAGGCTACAGAGGCAACACTTCATGAAGTTCAGCTGCATGACTCCCAGCACAGAGGACCTTAAATTACTTTTATGCAACTCCAGATCACAGTACTGGACTCTGGGCTAGGTTAGTGGTCTAGGTTATTAACTTTGTTGCCTCCTTATCTCCTGTCCTAGAATATAAGTGGACCAAGAAGTAGTTTTATGTTCTGCAATCACACAATTAATATGTTTTGGTTGTTGTGTATACTAACTCAGCTCCTTGTAGTACATTTGCTATCCCTAGAAACATAGCTACTATTTACTATTCCTGGTACTAAACATGACAGATCTGAGAATCTAGCCATAAATGTGTGTCCCTCAGTAACCTAGATCCAACTCTGTCAAAAGAGTCACAAGTTGAAGTAACAGGAAAGAAAATATACAATACAACTCAGTAAAGAAGAGTTAATATAACCACAGTAATTGTGTATGTACTTATTGCACATCTACCAGTATATTTGTGCTATTGAGTCTTTTTGCACTGTGGCAGCAGTAACCATAGAATCATCCTTAAGACCAGAAAAAGATCTCTAAGATAATTGAGCCCAAATGCCCAAATATTAAACCAGCACTCCTGTGTTCACCATTAACCATGTTCCTGAGTGCCACATCTACATGTCCTTTAAATACCTCCAGGGACAGTGATTCGACCACTTTCCTGAGCAATTTGTTCCATTGTTTGACCCCCTTTTCAGTGAAGATATTTTTTCTATATCTAATCTAAACCTCCCCTGGTACAGCTTGAGGCTGTTTCCTTTTGTCCTGTTACTTGTTATGTGGGAGAGGAGAGTGACACCCTTCCTGGCTATAGCCTCATTTTTGGCAGTTTCGGAGAGCAATAAATTCCCCCTCAGCCTCATTTTATAGTGTCTTCTCTGGGCTATGTATGACATTGTCATGTTCTGTCATTACCAGACTGTTCAACAATGTACCAGTCCATCCCTGCTCTGAGGTAAAACTATTTAGATTGCTATGTGCTGATATAAAATAGAAATTTGTGGTGACAATAAACATAATCCAATTGCTGGTCTTTGAATCATCACAGCTTGGTCAGGTCCCAAAATATGTCTCCTGTGTGCATCCAAGCATGGACAATGAGCATATATGGACTTGAAGCACAGCACTCTGGCCATCTTCTGTTCCCTGATACCATGTCCTCTTGACTAATCTGGAAAAGAAGCTCAGTGCTGTGTTGTGGGTCAACCATGCCAGGATCCCTGCTGGAAGGTGTTTTCTAGCCACAGCTACAGACAGACCCCTGCTCCCTATCTTGGTGTAGTATTTCCATGTGTTTTGGAAGCTGGATTAAGTGAACATAACTTCCAATACATTTCACAGGAACTAAAAGCCCTGTGAAAATACTTTATTTTATTTAGATAATTAGATGATGCAAACCGTATTTAAATATACTTAGATTAAGACATTAAGATGCTTTACTTTATATGTCAACATAAAAATAACATTGACTTTAACCAGAGGAAAACAAAAAGAATTTGTGCATCATTTTGTCACAGGTCAAGGGCTTTAGAATTTAATAAAAACAGATTGTTCTGATCTGTTTCACATTAAAATCATCAGAGACCTCAAATTATAGTACATATGAAGCACTTTATTATGAGCTCTGAGTACTCCTCTGTCATTGGCAACTCTCTGTTGCTCTTGAGGCAGAGGTAACTGTCCAGAATTATTCTAGTCCTTCCAAGAGTAGGGCACTTTACATTCCCATTAAAGATTCTTGATGAAGTGAAGAATTGAAACACATTATTAACACTTTATGGATTAGATTAAGTAACTAAGCTCTACTTCTACAATCCCTTCCCTGTCATGGGAGTGCTTTGCATTGATTTAGAAATTACTCCAAAATGAGAACTTTAGTTTTCTTTCTATCAGTTTACCAAATACTTAGACATCAGTCAGAATTTGTAGGTGAAAATTAAACCAAAATGCAGCTAGTGTTCTGCTTTACTAGCATGCAGAAAGTAACTTTGATGTCCAAAACTATGAAAGAGGTAGAAAAAGAATTATCAAGTACCATTAAAACTGTTTGCATCTTGTATTGTAATGAATGAAACAAAATAAAATAAGTATATGGATACAATTTAAAGACATCAGAATCCTAAGATATTTGTGAAACAGATAAAGGATAAGTGAGGATTGCTTAACATGTGTTCCCTTTAGAATATAAATATATCTCTATATATGAATGCATATAGAAGTAAAGAAACCTCTAGAAGTGAGTAAAAAGTTGCCTGAAAACATATGTTATGTAGCAACAGGAAATTGTTAGATATCATGTGCATGTAAAAGTAATGGGGACTTTTAAGTAGGCAGAACACAATTATTTGCTTTGGAGTTCAGCCAGCAAACAGGAGTTAGCTCCTTTGCTTTAAACCTAAATGAACATGTGTAGGGATATCTGTGTGGTAAAAAAGAAAGCTATGCTGCAGGCTCAGTGCTGGGTCATATCACTTCCAGCAGGTATAGATCAGGAAGATGGGTCACATTGTACCATCTCTCTGAGCTCTGTGTAGGTTTATTTTTAACTTGTTGCCAGCATTTTGCAGCACTGGGCACAGACAAAGGGAAAAATCCTGACTATTAGTGCAGAGCATTTCTTCCTGGTAGGTATTTTGTAACTATCTTTGGTGACAAGTGATGGGCTCTATTCCAGGGCTTTGGTGGGGTGGACAGTCTTAAGGGTAAAAAATTACTGTGAAAATTCACACTCGGCATTATGTTATTTCCAGGTTTTGATTCTGAATCTTAAGAGATTGAGAAAAAATAAAGGGAAAAAATTATATTGCAAAATGACAAGAATTAATTTGACATTGCAAAGAAAATTTTTTCCTTGGTTAGGAAAGACTACTGCACTTCTTTATTTTGTAAAAAGAGGTTTCTTTTGCTTTTCAAATATGCTTGGCTTGCATTTCAGATTTCAGTAGGTGACACAGAAGGAAACAAAACCAAGCATGCGATTGCATCAGGTCACATCTTGACCTTCACATTATGCATCCTTGGCAGTCAGTAATGTGTCATGATCTTTTCCTACCCTGACATCTGCTCTAACTTCAAAAGATAAAAGCCATGGCTTCTAAGAATTGCTATGCCTTCTCAGACAAACACTGTTGTATGCAGTAGTATTTTCCATTTCCATGCTTACCACCGTTTCCACAGAATTACATAAAAGTTGTGTCATTCTGATGAGAAATCCTACTGATTTGCACTCTGTGGTCCCCTTTGAATATGATGTATACCTCCATCTTTGGAGACTTGACAGAGTGTTAACAAGACATTGTGTAATGCCTCCTCTGGACAATTGTCTTATATCCCTCATATTATAATTACACTGCCATTTGTCATGAGGCACAAGAAATAAAAGTATGTCTTACATATTTTCTATAGCTCTCCTTTCTTAATACACCTAGAGAATATCTTTTTCAATACCCAGCCTCTACTAGTATCTGTTCATTTGGGCATTTCAGGATGAGTTTTACTCCCTGAAAAGAAGTTCTGAGATTTAGAAAAACCCATGGCAATGTTATATTTTTCAGAATAATATTCATCCTACCATTCTGCCTTCTTCAGGCCTTCTTCAGGCCTTCTTCAGGCCTGATCTCTGACTGAACTAAACCTCAAAACTCCTGGTCAATGGGTAAATGGAAAATATTGGTTGGAAGGAATAACGGTAGTTTCCAGCAGCAGAGCATGGGCACATGACATCTCTTGAAAGAAATGAGTCAGATTTTCCTGTCAGACAAGCTCCCAGGGCTCACCTCTTCGTTTCATATATTCATGCTTTATGACATGCTTCTGTCCTTGAAGCTCCACATAGTTGATAACTATGACAGGAGTTGCTTCCACCTGAGATATGCACAGAAAAGCTATTTTCTAATAAATATTGCTTCATCCTGCCATGAGCTCCTCTTGCAATGAATATTGCACAGCACTAACCTTAGAGAACAAAGACATTGAAAACAAATTAAAGATCACTTGTTATGGACTTGTGCAATTCCCTTGCTTCTGTGTGCAGTTGCTACTTAATATCTGCCCACTGGTTCTTAACTGCAGTAAGAAATACTAAATCAAAATCATTATTTCTAGGTGTGTCTACACCCACAAGGCCTTTTTGTTAGACATCATTTGTTAGCCAACTTCAGGCAGAGCAGTGTTTGACTGCCTTTGAGAAACGTCTTTGGCTCTAAGCAGGATATAATTTTTACAACTCTCAGATAATTATCCCATTTTTAGAGGAGATAAAATAGTTACATGCAAAACAGGGTGCTACTTTATTTACATTACAGCTTTGCTTTGCCTTCACAAGAAGCAGAATATCAATGCACTCAGAGCAACATTTTCCTCATAAAAAGTTAAAAAACTTACCTGATCCTTGAAAAAGGAAAAGGGAAAGGGAGAGGAAAAGAAAAAGAGGGAAAAAAGTAGTTTGCTCAATGGAACCCTTGGCTCTTGAGCTGCCTTAGTGTTGCCTGGTAGTAAATAGGGGAACAATAAATAGATTTAGACTTTTCCAGGTTTTAGTGTTTCATTGATAAGCTGACTGAGACAGTTATTGCTGGTCTAAGGAATATACAGACTATGCAAAATCCTTGCCCACATTCCTCCCCTGTTCCACGGGGTATGGCTCAGGTCTTCAAAACTTACATATGTAAAAGACATTGTTGCTTTAGCATCTTACATTGTTTTCCTATTTAGTGCCAAATTTACAGTAATAAAGGATTAAAGATTAGGAACAAAGCTCAGAAAAAATGTATTGTACAGATGACAGGGATTGAAAATCATGTCAGTGTGTGCCAGAAAGCTTCTTACAGCTCTCACATAAGCTACAGAGATGCAGCCTGAATCTCCAGGAAGCAGACATTCCCTGCCACAATTTTAAAAAGAGGCACTTACCAAGCCTACGTATTGTTCAGGCACTACAAATACTTCTATTTTTTTCTTGATTTCTAGAAAGATATTTTGCTCATGTTATATTAGAATGACAATGACATCTAAGTCAAGGCTAAACCCACAGCAGAGTGATGAGCATCCTGTCTGAATGTGGCATACAAGCATAGCCATAGCACAAAGCACCATTTTATCTTTGTACGTCCCCTGGATGTTTGCTGTAATAATACAGCAATGCTATATACAACAATTTAAAAAGAAAAAAAAACCAAGTAGAATAAACACTTGTAGGTTGGAACGTCGCATTAAAAAGAAAATTAAAAAAAAAGAAAAAGAAAAAATAATTAAACACTCTCTTGTACGTGATGTACATTTTCTACATATACACACAAGGAAGCAGGCACCAGATATTGAATAGACAGTTTGATATTTAATCAGAATGCAGCTATTTAGATATTTGTTTGGTCTGTCTCTGGATTTTTCATTAAAAATATGTGGTTAACAGCAGCCAACCTGATTTGCATGTGTGTGTGTGTGTCTGATTTGTTCACCGCTATGCCTCCTGTGTCCTACATCTTAATCACATCCAGGCACCCGCCCCATTACATTACCAGAAGGGAAGTGATGGACATCCCTTGACTCTCTTCATGACCCTCTGATAATCCTGTTTCACACACAGGCTCCCTGCTGTATGAAACACAAAAGCTGCCACTGTAGTTCTTTACTTCCAGTCGATATTCTGACAGACTTGATCTAGCAAATTAGTATGCCGTGGTAGGGGCACGACAAAAGACCCTTTTGACACACTCTGAATCGATACAAAGGCCAACAGAGAGCCATTTCACCGTAGTTCTGTTATTTTTCCCCTTTTGATGACCCTTCTTCTTCTTCTTTTTTTTTAGCTTGTATGACCTTGTCAGATTTAAAAACATAATGTTAGAAAAGTCATCCTTGGACAGGAGAAGAAAAATCTAAACATGCAGAAATGCAAGAATACCAATGTAAAATTACAATACAGCTGGATCAGAGGAATAGAGATTTTCTTGTGTGAATTTGTCCTTCAAACTGCTGAAATCCCTATATGAGTCCAACATCAGAGTATAGAATTAAACACTGTTCTAGCCATGAATGCTGTGTTACATCTGTTTATTCTTTCTTTTTAAAAAAGGTTGAAACAGTTCAGCACATTAAAAATGGATGTCTTAGCTCTATTTCTTGATATGAGCAATCTTGGAGCAGCATCAAGTATTTTATAAAATTGTAGTCATATTTACTTAATTTCTAAGGGCTTATTCTGTGAAATTTAAATGAACTAATGCTGATATTTATCATAATATGCAAAGGAAAATGCATTTCTGTCTGTGGCATTGTTATAAAAAAATTATAAAGAACTGCTTAATCTGTACCTGAAAGTTTATCTGCAGGAATTACACTTGCTCAAAATTATTATGTATTCATAGAGAAACTACAGACTTATTGAATTACATTTGTAAACAATATTTCTGCATATTTTTCTCTATTTCTGCAAATTTTTTTTATTTCAGAGTTTATTCTGGCAAAATTTGTGTAACAGATTTACGTTTCAGTCTTTAGGAAACATACATGAATGAGGATGACAACTCTTTACCTCATAATTGATACTTATGTGTCACTATATACAGGTGTATGTAGACACTATATCTTTCCTTTATCATAGATTTAAAGATGTAATTATGTCGTAATAAGGCCTAATTCTTGTCATTTACTTGTATTTTTATTATTCGGAACACATGATGTCTCCTCACTAATGAAAAATAAGCACTCAGAAAATCCATATTTTCTTTCTCATAGTAACAAACCTGAAAACACCTACTCAAACTCACTTTCTAAACCTAATCTTTGAATTTTAAGTTTTCAAGCTGAAAGCAAACTTAAGTCAATAAAAAATCAGACATTCCCAGCTTCAGAAAGCACTTTACTGTAACTCACAAAGAAGCATTTTCCAAAAATACAGGTGCACAAATTACTTGTGGTGTTTGCTGTATAGTATGTACATTTGACCTCTGCTGCACTCCAGCATTTTTCAACACATAAACCTTGTTCTCTCAAATAGAACTACTATATAAACACAAGGCATAAAGCATATTGTGTAAGAAATTCAGGCCACTTCAGACAACTCAGCTTGATAACAGAGGCAAAATTACACTAGCTGTTCCAATCCCTCTAGCAGTTTTATCTAGCCCAAGATTACCAGACTCAATCCCCTTCTGCAAAGCCCACAAAGCACAGGGTGACACACTGGGTGAGGTATCAGCGGCCCACAAAAAACTTTTCTCTTTTAATACCAAGTGTGATCCACACTGAGAGGACATTGGGAAACTTGTCACGTTTCACTGAGACAGAGAATCTGTCCCAAGATAAATACAAATTTGTATGAAGCAAGGACTACCCTTAATCTTATCATAGTATCCATATGCATATGATCTTTATGAAGGCCATGTTTGCAGAGCAATTATCTTGGTTTGCAGATGTGACTGCAGCTCACTCACGACGTGACAGGCTCAGCACTGGAGGCTGCAAGAGGGAAAGCAAGAATAACAAAAGGAGGAAAGGTTTTTCCCTGACATCACTTCTTTCTAGCCACTAGTGCATACTTCATTGCATAAAGATTATAAGGTACTGGCTACCATCTCTCCTTTGCTCACTGGTTAACCATCTTCCTCAAAATTTGCCTCCAGCGGGGTATGCTCTCAGGAGAATTGGTGCTATCCTGATTTCCAGATTTGTTGTTCCAAATTCTACCATTAGATATCATTATTTCTCACTGTACCTGGTGTCAACCTGCACTTCTAGTGTCCTAAAACTATATGGCTGCCAGGACATTGCCTGATATTTGTCCTATGCTTGTGCATCCTCCTGAGCTCACCCTGCTCCAGAACACTAAACCCTGGACACTTTTATTAAGCTTTGAATTTATACCAGTAAAAAAACCTCTAGCTCTGTCTTGGCAAATTCTATCATTCCAAGCTCCGCCTCCTCTGTCCGACAAGACAGTGTCATGTCTTCTGCCTGTGAGGTGGGACTAAATACTCAATCATCCAGAAGGCTAAGGCAAAATTCTCTGTGACTCCCATTTGGTTCTCTCTTTCTGAGATGCAGAGGTGTGAGTTCTTCCTAGAAAATCAAGACATCTGGGCCCAAAAGGAGCACCAATCTTGCATTGTCCAACAAACATTTAGGCAAAAAGGAATGCAATAATGCAAACAGACAGCATCAGGCTCTGGAGGAAGAGCTGCTGTCTTTACTAAGACTACATCTCATTGTTTCAAAGATTCTGTTAAGAGTTTCTGATTTTGGCAAATATTTTTTATGGGGTGCATTTATTAATGCCTCTTCCTTCTTTTTTAAAAATTAATTAAATTCTTCATACAGGCATAAAATACAGTCGCTAGATGTGTTCCACAAAGAAGGGTGCAAAAACATGCAGAACCTTTTTCTTAAACTAATACCAGCTGATGTAGAATAGCAAATCAGAGGTACAATCCTCCTGTTCACCAGAACAGGTAGGTAACATCCACACAGTCTTCTGGGAAAGTTGTGTGGCCATTGTTTCTGTATCAGGGAGTTGTTGGCCTTGTTGCCATAGGCCATAAGAGGGACTATTGCAACACCTTGCGAGCACAGGTACTGCTGGATTCCTGTGAGAGCTCTTAAGCACTGCTTAATGGCACAGATATCAACCTCTGCTCCTATAACTCAACTGATTCTAGTCTTTTCCACTTCACATAATATTTCCTGGGTGGCTCTCTGTGTCTATTCTTCCATGTCTCAAAATAAAAAAAAAAGAGGAAATCTGCCTGGTTAAAAATGCATCTGTAGGTTTTACTGTGATTTAACAGGAATTTCACTTCTCAGCAGCTCCACTCACTTCAGGACAGTCAGTTTTAATTTGTGTTCACCTGAAATCAGAATCAGCCCACTATGCACTGACTAAACCTACCACTTGAACATCAATTTTTAACTTGTGCAAAACAAATGTAGACACTATTTTGGAGTTTTTCTTCTCTTAGAATAGTCATTGACCTCAGAGAGTGCTTTATCAGAGTAACAATAGAAGGATTCAATGCAGGAAAAGTGAAATATTTTATTTCATATACTGGATAAAGGCAATATGGTGCGCCACTCACCCATATATGCATTTTCAAATTGGTGTTAGTTCTTTGTGCTTACTCTTTGCCTCACCTACTATGAATTACTACAATTGCCCATCTGTATGTTTATATTGCACTCGTGTTTGCCTCTTCTAAGCACATCACAGTTCACCTTCAGCATCATGCCTGCAATAGAGGAAGAGAAATCACTCCAGCTTAAATCTTTCACTTCTTGAAAGAGTTTTTCCTACAGCTCCAGTAAATGAATCATGATGTTTGTTTTATTCTAATCCAAGAATCTCAAGCAAATGACACAGTATGTAGCCAGCTAAATGTCAGCCTCTATTAATAGGAACATGCAAACATAATCCAATATTTAAAAAACAAACACTCAAGAACTGGTATGTTGCTGTACCTCTAGAATCAGCTCCTCAGCTGGCAAGAATCCACAAGGCGGAAGCACTAAACTCTGGTGCATTATGTGTCTGTCTATGAGGATGGCAAAATTCAATTTTCTAATTGACAGTAGACCCAATGTGCTTCACTAGAGCATGCAGATGAAAGCCTCGGGCTGGACAGATGAAAGCAGGAAGATGTACGGTCAAAGCATCTTTAAAAAGATAGTGTTTAGTCCCTTCTGCCAATCACTGGGTGTGAATTTAGGTACAATGAGAGGATGGAATATAATGATATATAGGAAATGGAAGGGAAGGTGCGGGAAGGGA